>JAQGBY010000652.1:0-39636 GCA_034698785.1 Mycogona germanica | reverse complement strand
CCAAAGCCCGCGCCGGGAATCGAACCCGAGACCGCCGAACCGCAGTCCGTCATAAACCAACTGCGCCACGACGGGTCAAATCAGTCTGCTGGGGAAATTCTTCATTTTTAACAGATCAGCGTTAAGATATGGGAGGTTCCAATTCTCTGCTACGAGCACTGAGATTGCTCAATGAACGATTAATCAACTAATCGTTCGATAGAACAATCGATATTTTTCCGATCACATCAATCGATTAAAATTGCATCGAGCCAACTGGCTATAGACACCACCAAAGGGCATTCAGTGATGAATTAGGAGACCATTTCAGCTTGATGTACCTACATTGAGGCCTATTGGCAAGACAGACCTCTGGTTGCGTCTAGCGCAAGTGGCATTGAACCCGGGTTTCTCCCCCATTGTCAGAGTGCAAAAAGTTCCTCCCAACAACTCCTTCAAATTCCTTTTCACCGAAAACACATAATCTTGAGCGCGTGCGAGCTCGAACGATTGAGACGTTGCTTTGAAAAAATGTTAGAAAATGAAGACCAATATTGTAATCGTTATCAGCTTACGTTAGCAGCTATTCGTCGCCACCCAGACTATAAAATATATCTTTGAGACGTGGCAGTGGTGAATTCGAGCTTCACCGAATACGCATTTTCATTTGTCGCCATATCCGCAAAGTGTCTCCCTCCCCCACTTGATAAGAAACTCGAGAGCTCGCATTTATTGCAACCGACAATGGTCGTATGGAGCTATTGTGAGAGAGTATATATATATACATGTACATGCATGTTGTAGTTTAATTTCTGATTTGGTAAGAACGAAGTTTAGGCATGATACTTTCAATCTGTGGGAGGGGAGCCCTGTCTGATTTATTTGCTGTTGTCATTGTCTGCATGAAAGCTCAAATATCTATTTATATTTTCTGTCTTTTTTGTTGGTCGCAAAAGGAAAATTGCTAGTTATTTGTTGTCGTGGGGTTATATTTCCGACAACGTACATGGGGCTGTGTCTTGAAAGCAGAGTTGCACTTAAACAACAATGTCAACATGCATTATATGATTTGATTTCCGTTAGCTTCCAGCTACTAGTACTAATACAATGCAGAACCGAGTTTATTGTTACTCGCACTACGTATTTATTAGCTTAAAGACGAAATGCACCATTAATGAAGATGTAGTATTCATTCATTCATTCATCACTTACAATTTTTCCCAATGCAATTTGTGTTGGTTTTGGACAACAAAAAATAAAAGTAATTTTTCGAAGGTTGTTACGAAAAATACTTAATTTTACACAGCAGTAAAACAATATTGGAGCACATTTTATGACTCGCAACAATGTTTCTATATTTCCATGAACATCACCGATCATCAAAAACATTATTCGATGGCAATACTCTATATAGCCGCATGATGTAAGAAAAGATTTTAAAATGTTTTGTATAGAGGACAAAATTTAGCAAACTCATAAATGTCTTTATACGACTATTACTAGAATGCAGGTTGTTCAACTAACTTAATAAAAAATACTGCTCTGAACACCGTTACAGTTTGCTATTCTATTTATATATTTTCTGCTTTGCAGGAAAATACCACATTGTTTTCTATATTTTTATGGAACCGAGTTCTTTCAAAGCCCGTGCTCAACATTGTCTAATCACATGGGAAGCAGATAGAGCGGGGATGTTGTCTAAAAACATGTCAACAGTAGGTCTAACGAAGACCTGAAAGGATAACACTGAGCTTACCGAAGTGAGCAGACACAGAATCCAATTTGTACTAAGAAATCGAATCGCAGTTTCTTGAGTGTATCCTTTTTGCGAAACACACCACTTATTACCAGATCACACCGAGCAATCGCGACGTGTGGCGAAACCCTATTATAACCGATTTCACTTTCTTTTGCCAAAAAGGGTGGTAGCGCCGAAAACGGCAAAACTTTGCAAAATCAGATATAGTGAACTCTGGGTTTCGTCATATATGTTTTCTTGAAGTGGAGACACTGATCTACTGTGTAGTACTTGCGGATTTAATAACATACTGTCAGCTGAATTAATATTTATTTTAGATGTATTTTGATTTTAAGCAAATTGTCGTAACTCAACAAAACAATTGGATGAATCTGTTTTGAAAGGTTGATTCGTGACATTTGTTTATATTCTTCTGTTTAATTTGAGCACACATATTAACATGGTTCATTTATTTGTCTAAGTACATGTTGAACGGTTAGTGATGTCCTCCGGATGTATTGCGAGCGACAAAAAACAACATACCTTTGAAAAAATCATTCTCACGTCGAACGCAATATCTGTATGGAAGGATTTCGAATGAAATCAAATTGCTCGAAAAAATATTTTCATTTAGAAGACAGGAAACGAGAGCTGATGCAGCTTCCTGAGACCCATGCACTGCACAGCTTACATTTTTTAGGGATAAAAACCAGAATATAAAATTGTGTCCGAAGACCGATACATTTTGAAATAATTAACCTAGAAGTTGGCTATTCCTAAATATCAGACAATCTGGAAGCTCAAACTGAATTGTCGCCGAGAACACACTGGAGGACAGTGAACTAGGCAGGAAAATGTGATGCTTTTTGTACTTAACACAGTGTAGTTCCAAAATTATTTAAAATAACACTTCGGTCACATGTTACAAATTCCATTACAATACAGGATGCGCATTCTTTAACCTATTAGACAAAAATATCTATTTGAGAAAAGCTCCCGATGTATAATTTCAGACGCTGACCTTTTCACGTATTGCACAATTATATCGTTGGTGTTAAAGAAATATTTTATGGTATTTTTGAAACTTGTCAAAAAATTAACATCATCGGCTTAAACGTCCGCGTAAAGGTTTGCAGTCTGCTGCTATATAGATAGTAGCAGTTGCTAATGTTTGTATTATTCATTCAGAGTGTTCAGAACTGTATTTCCAAGTGCGCGTGGGGTCTCATGAAGTTGTAGACAGTTTATATAAAAAGCACACAGCTACAGGCACATGGTAAAGGCGCCAACACGCTATATACAAGAAATGGCTCTTTTATATCTACAGTCCATAGTCTAGAATACATGTACGCCCGTGTATATACGACCACGCAGTCAGTGTGCTAAGGTAATAACAGATTCGGGAGATTCTCGCGCGGGATGGGGGGGGGAAGGTTAAGCGAAGATCTAGAAAGCGATTGAAAATTCCTATCGCGTGTTCTTTGCTCGGTCTCTTGATATTTGGAAATATCAAATAAATTAAAGATTTGTTTGACGTTCTCTTATCACCGAGGTTCAGCTAAACGCTCCTCCTCAACGCACTCCCGACTTCGCAATCCGTAGAAAAGTGCGGCCAACCAATCGTGATTTCGTGTCTGTTTAACTAGAAACGATCAATAATAACACTAGGGACCGTGCCAATTTAGGCTTCCTGTGTTCGGTGGATATATCAAGTGAATCGAACTCAAATGCCTATTGAGGGTCTTGGTATTTGTGTCAGGTAAAACATTTTGACAAATAGAGGAACCTTCTGTTAAAGAAATTCACAACTGAATCTATTTCCTGAATTTTGGAAGGATTTTGTTAGTCTCATATTTATTTACGAGATTGGTAGTATCACATAATTGTTCAATTGAATTGACCGGTTTTGTATTTTTATTTTTTATATGAAATAATGCGTCTACTACATCTACAACGCTTTTGTTGTCGATAACATATACAGTAGTGCTCATATAGAGTGCTCTTGACACTTTGTTTCATCTTCAAAATGGAGTGTAGAGATTTTTCATGGGAATGTTTAATATTTAAGCAACCTGATGATTTGCTAACAAAGGCTAGCATCAAACTAATATATTTTTCCTATTTCTCTTTTCATTGTTACAGTGAAGCCGTCGTCCCTGGAGCTATTGGGTCCGCGCCAGCCTGTCATTGCCGGATCCCTGGTCATGATGACGTGCACGGCTGAGGGAGCCAAGCCGGCGGCCAACATCACGTGGATCAATGGCACCTCCAGTAGATTAAGAATATTGCCCAAAGTGGACGTCACCCTCTCGGATTTTAATACTTATCGGACGGAAAGCAGATTAACGTTCAACGCGTCGCGCTTCGAGCACGTGACCAACTTCACGTGCCGCGCCACCAATAGCGTCCTAAGGCAACGAAACCAGTCGCCGATGGAGCAGTCCATTCTGTTGGAAGTGTTGCGTGAGTTGAAATCATTCCTTTTGTTCTCGTTGTGCCGGTGATGTTGCGTCTATTTTTTTTTTTTTACTGATTCCTAAGAATTGGCGCCAGCGCCCGAAAGCAAATGTTCAGATAGTTGTTAGATAATGTATATATATTGTGAAGATATGCAGGGGCTGTAGCAGCCAAATGGCGAACAGGAAAAGCGAGCAGAGATATGGAAAAATGGAATAGGACACAAGTACGGCGATTGTGTTGCGTAGTCGCTCGCGGCATAATTACTTCCGTTGAATTGCAACCTTTGTGGTCAAATTATTTCAAGTTTAATCAATAGGCAAAATGTGTGCTGTCTAATAGAAATTGTTGCAAAAAGATAAAAGCACAATATTATGAACTGCTTTTAAAATACAAATAAACCGTTACGTTTCGTTTACGTAGTGACTTCGGTAAACAGCAATTGTCTTGGCTGAGGTTTTGTTGTTAATGCACGCTTAACTATGTAATATACGAATACAATATAAAAATTTTCATTGATTTTTTTGTTTTAATTATCAATTAAAACAAAAAAATCAATGAAAATTCTTATATTGTATTCTTATATTACATAGGTTAAGCGTGCAGTAACAACAAAACCTCAGCCAAGACAATTGCCTCTTTGAATTGCTTGAATGGCGAGTCTTTTGCTGCGCCAAACGTTGGCAATCACACAATGCACGTATGCGTTGCTGGTTCTAGGGCAATGAAGTGAACGTTCCGGTTGCTCTTCTACAGAAAATACACGAACACTCTTTTCCTCAGATGTTGTTTGATCAAACATTAATGTAACAATTGGGAACAACATGCCTGCTCATTGTTTATACACCAACTCGTTCGTCAGAGTAAAGGTGTCGCGAACTCAATATTTATTTACAATTTTTTTCGTCTTGATTACGACGAGTTTGTCGCCTTTGCACCAGCGCTCTATTGGAGATTATATTAAATAACTAGGCCAAATGACCGACTTTGTCCGGGATCATTAATCGGGGGGAATAGTGAAGCACGATATTATTCGTAATATTAACGACTGCTTTTAACGCTTTCGCGCATCACTTCCGTTCTCGGTAGTCCTAGTGCAATGCAACACAATAGAAAAAACTGATGAAACAGCGTTCACCGTAGAATTTGTGGCACTCCATCCTGTTCAAATTGGACGTTGCGTTTCTCAAATGGTGTTACGCAGCGCCATTAAATTTACAAAATACAACACAAGATCGTCATATATTTTTTTATAAATATTTTCATCGTTTCCGCCAACAAAACCTTTGTCGGTTCCATTCAAATAAAGTATGTCCAATTAGCTATCCGATTCGGACTCGATCTCAGCACTTTATCCACAAGACCAATTAAGAGAAGAACAATTCGATGTTCTAGCACAGCATTACTTCGTTATATTACATCTGGTGAGCGCATAACTACGCCTAGCCCAACCAAAGCCATTCTCTTTAAATGTTCGTTCGACTACAACCGGTAGATGTTAAGTTATAATAAAAAAGCGGCGACTGCCCAATGAAATGACTGAGATAACTATTCGAATTACCCGACCAACGGTACTGTACCTAGGCTTAGGTAGGCGGCTGGGCTATATATGTGGAAGCCGATATCCCACTAAATCGCGAGAGTGGCGCGCAGTCTCGATTGTTCCAGCACTTTGGAAGCCACAAGTAGGTTACAAGTCGTATCGGGTAACAGCCAGTGTCGGAAGCATTTAAGCTAAGACTAGACTGTGGCTATATGAGCACGGCGTCACCGAGAAAAATCGGTGTGCGCATGCGCACTGTATTGCCGCGCCACAGGGCCTGTAAAACCACGTCGAGTGCTCGTCGCGTACAAATGCAAAAAATAAATTGTGTCAGTTTGTGACATCCTCACGGGACCCAGAGTCCTCATCCAACAAAGAAACAAAGTTAGTTTAAAGATGTATGTGAGTGCCGTTAGCTTTTGACCTACGAAATCACGGACCTTGGATAGGGGAAATCGATGCAGTTTTGATCTCTTAATTGCGGTCTTCAGAAAAAGATGCGTATCTTAAACATCTTATCAACATTACACCTATTAATCAATATGATGATGAACTCGCTCTGGTGTTTATGAGCCACCCTGCATCAGCTAAACAAACGAGTACATCATAATTGTCTGAATGGAAGCTACAAATCGATATAACTTTATTTGGCTGCATTGAGGTCACAGACAACATGTTAATGGAAAACTAACAGCTTTCATCATTCCACACACACTATAAAGAAACTACTTAGACAGAAATACATTTGCAATTATTGATTTACTTTAAAGAACCGTCGCATCGCTAAGCCTTCGTTCGCTCTAAAGCATAAACATATATTCATAAAATGTACGAATTAAATACATTCCAGGTTAATGATGAATAAAATACAGTATGTAGAATGGCTTATTTTTGGAAAGGAAAATATACTGTGTAGAGAAAAAATTCGATAACAAGGCGATTCAGAAATGATAATGTATCGCAAGCCCAACGAAAATGGTTATTCACTATTTATTCATAATTACTCTGTAAAGCTCTACAGAGTACAATGTAGATATGAATCTCGAATAGCGATATAAATAAGTGTTCTCCAGAATATAAAATATAATTATTTTTGTTACAACTACAGCATATTAATCTTGCCTGGTCAAATAATTGTTACAATTCAATTTACCACATCATTAGCGATATTTTGAATGACTTTTCTAAAACACATCATCATTTGAAGAAATGTTTCTTGTTCTCCTAAATCAGACAATACTTTACTAAAATTCTGTGAACATCTCATTATTTAAGTCAATAAGTACAATACAAATTGCTTGATAATTTTGCAGCAACATCAATATTTAAATTTACTCTAAGAATCCATAAAAGCAATCCATATTTCCAGATCCCGATTCAAGGAAAAAAGGAAGAAACAACTTAAAACTCTCAGCAGTAAATTCTTGTCATATTTTCACGATCAACTAGTTCAATATTTTCTGTTCCTATGCTACTTTACAAAAATTGGTGTGAAAAATAGACGTGGCGGGAAATAAGACTATATTGCAACATTCAATGAAGTTCAACCCTTTTTATTAGTAAAATGCGAGCACACCCAAGGGAAACGTTACATCATTATCATACATAGTGCGCATTAAGATAATTTAGTATACACACACCGCCATCATTAGGGCTAGGCGGAGCTGAAGATCCCCAAATTGCATCTGAGCTTGTATCCGGTACGAGTCAACCGAGAGCGAACCAAAAAGCCAGCCTCAATGAGATACGACCGAAAATCCGAGTGAAAATGAAGTGTCGCCCCACCACCACACTTATTAAATTGGCTCGCACATCGGCGAGACAAAATAATGCAGGCAATTTTCTGGAGAGTTCGGCTGTATTGTCGAAAAATTATGACAATTCAGGAGAGGCGAAGCATGGCCAGGAATATTTAAACATTAAAAAGGTAAAGGAAAAACTGCCACCAACAAAGCAAGCAAACAATCTTGACCCCCCCTCCCCCGCTGCTTTAAAATTCCGTACACATTTGTGTCTCGTTTCAATGGCGGTGATCCCCCTAAAAGAATTTTCGTCCCGTTCGACACCGAGAAGTGTAAATCGGTGCACCAGACTTCGCCGCACCCGTTGCACATGTGCTTATGTCAATGTATATGCTCAAGTCCCACTTTTAGGACTAACCGAATTATAATTGAACTCGCCCCCGAATCACTCGTTTAGTATGCAAGTCGCACAGACCAACTACCTCACTGCTTTCAATGTAAACATTGCAAATGCCATTGATTTGAAGTGCAAATAAAAGAGGACAACGTAGAAAACCTTACTAAATATTCAAATAAGTAGGGTTATTTTAACTGCGAACGTTACGCTTGGCATTATGTGTGCAGATTTTTGTATTTCAGTTGTTTTCATTCACTTTTTTATGTGAATTTCACACACCCTCAACTGATTTGAATGCTGCCAACTGACTATCAAAAACTTTGTCTTCCATTTTACGGATGCGCTATCTACTGCTACAAGCACTTAAATGATGCAGTTTGAGAATTCTGTGCATCACGGAATTCATCTACATTTGATGTCAATTGCACTATTATTGGCACTTGTTAGGACCTCTTTCTTTATTTGATAATCATCTTTAAAAATCATCACTAACCTTTGAATTCAAAACAGCATAGTAATTATAATTATTCCATTTTATAGCTACTCTTAGACCGGTTTCCTCTGTTATATTAATCACTGGCCGCCATGGTTTCAAAGGTTAGTTCTTAGTGCCTTGCTTCCGTGTGATAATTGATAATTAAGGTAAGGGTCTCAAATCTTTTAACAAACTTCAGAGTATTAGTTATACTATTCTTAATATAATTTACGACCTGATGCCTGCCTCGCGTCAAAGCAATCTTTTTGCCATGCTAATAATATTGATCTATCGCGTCAATAGACGTCAATGCCGAGCGATTAATTACGCACATTAGTCTGATAAATGTATACAGAATCAAGACGCGCTTCAAAACTAGACCGTGAACACTCAAAATGGGTGCAAATTCAATTAGTGTAAACACGATATTTCGCGAAGCCTGAAAATAAATCTACGTCGGAAACATTTGGCTCTTCGTATAAGCATATTTCACGGTAAAATGAGTCAGATATTATACATACTTATGATTCGAAATTGACAATTTCTTAAAACGTATGTTCGTTTACAGAAACTCTTTCATCAGAAAGACTAATCATAACTCGTTTTGATCGTAATGGTGTTGCAAACACAATTTCAATCACGATTTTGCACTAATTAATATAATAAACGAGATCCAAGATTCATTTAGTCAGAATAGCCACGGGTAAAAAGCTAAAATGCTCCCGCCTTTATTTGACTTTATTTGATTGTATGAGAAGATCGTAAATTTTAGATTCTGCTAAACACAGCTCCGTTCTAATCAGTTCCTTCTCTAGAGGCTGTGTGTTTTTGCTAAAGCTCAGTGTATATCATTACCAGCTTCCAATAGTTCATGAAATTGAAACTTCAATTGCTTTGGGGTAAGAATATTAAATATCCGGCGCATGCTCTCATATGATCAATATCAAAGTCTAAGCAAACAGCTACAGTAACATTGACATAAACACCACCAATCCCTGGCTCACATTAATGTAATAGAATCGCGCGCGTCGCCTCAACGTACAGCGAAAAGTATAATGCCGAAGCGACCCAAAAATGCTTTGCTCAATAATTTAAAACATATAATCCTTGCACGGGTTATTTGGCCATCAACGTAAACCAGGTGCGGATCGTGGTTAAACAGGCGCGCCCGCCTATTTATTATACATTGTAATATTATGACAAGCGTGCGAATACATCGTGGCTAGATACCTCCTTTACATTGCCGGTTTGGAATGTCCTCGATTTGGGGTGCGTTCTGCATGTCAGTTAAAGGAATAGTATCACCATCGTGTGAGCACAGCTACGGTTCCCACATTTTACGGCTTGCCAATTAATTATAACATTAAAAAATTATAATTTTTCTGTTGGTTTCTTTGCAGGTGTGAACGTGTCAAATTTCAAACTCCCATAAATCATATGATTGACTTGTGGGAAATAATAATTTGAACATTTGATCTTAATATTGTTTAATTTAAGCCCAACATGCTAGGTGTATTTTTAAGCTGTGATAGCTTTCAAAAATAGTAGATAATGATACCGATATAAGGAAAAATAAGATGTAAGGGGAAAATTGCTTGGACTGCAATTAAAAATCGGCAACAAGATCGTCAATTCGTGATATTCGTGAAGATCTGTCGTCAACTTAGGTTTACTGACGATCTTGTTGCCGATTTTTAATTGCAGTCCAAGCAATTTTCCCCTTACATGTGATAGCTTTGTTGTGCTTTTTTATGCTCTACAGACGAATAACGATTAACAATTAATTATAGCCGGAATTAAGAGTTATTTTATACTGGAAATTATTATTACATTTCATTGACAATGTCGATACAACATTAATTTTGAAGCAACATTTTAATATTTATAATTCAATAAAACGTTACGGTCAAAATTGTGTCGTGTCGTATCGTCCCGGAACCATCCGGCCACGAAAATCAAACAAGTTGTACGCTCCCACATCCGGAAAACCTTCGACAATTCCCCAAATGAAAACCAGCGTTTGCTCGGCGCGCACACAACAAGCGAAAGCATGCACGGTGACAATTCGACGAAAGTGTACGCCCGACGGGCTTCTTGTTATGATTATGCAGATTGTCAGGAGAAATGTATACGCGGGGAGCGACTGAACTCGTGATTAATAATTGCGTATGTATGACAAAATTTCAGCGCGCGCCCGCCCTCGCGTCGCAGAACCAGGCCGGGCCGCACACTGACATCGTATTGCACTCTCGACGCGCCAGCGCCCAGCCACCACCAACTCCACCCGCCATACGCCACCCGCTTTCGCTTCCTCTATTAATATTTTTCGGCGTAATTATTAAATTTTAATTAACTTCAGTTGCACGTCTGCATGCGATCCACGTTGGCATAAGCCTTTCCGAGCGCGCGTTCGTTTGACACACGGCTGATGGTGCGGTGGCCAACCTGGGGACGCCGCGCTCCACTGTGACGTACAACAGGTGCCTGGTTCGAAACTGTATATTGTTTCCAATAAACGTTCTAACATTTTCGTAATCAATGTTATGCACAATTAAAAAACGAAATATCGTCTTTTAGATTTTTTTAATATAATCTAGAAATAAGGAATCTTTACGGCAATTATATTTTATCAAATTTGGATAAACGGAATTGGAATAATGAAATTACAGGAATCGGCTGTCAACGTTTAAAAAATAGTCATTTGAATATAACAATGCTGGATTATGTTAACACTGGTAGCAAATTAAATAAGTTTAAACATTTTATATGTTCCCAAGCTGTGCAAGAGATTCCTCTTGAAAAATTAAAATCCTTTTGGAAAATGGAAATCTCCACAAATTAGAACCTTTTCCCATTTCAAGACTATTCAAAAATATAGTCCTTTACAAATTGAAAATCTAGCTACACCAATTAAAATCGTTTTTCAATTCAATTTAATTCATTACAAAAATTGCTCTTGCATTTTATAAACTGGAAAATTCTGTGAACTAATATTATTTATAAGGGAGATTAGACTAGTCCTGTAGTCAAATTCTTGTGTAAACCAATTTTTAAGAACTTCATTCGAACTTGTTGATCAAGACATTCGCTAATTTGACTATGCTAATATTCATTTAAGCCGAGCGTAATTTCTAAGCCGACGATAACCTCAAAAGCAAATTTTTCTCCCATAAGTGGAGCATAAACGTGAAATCAAACCACGCTTGATCGTTAAACTCATAATTCCCAAGTTAGCGTATACAGTCTGCAAATATTAATCGTCAATGCGAAATATATTTTTAAAATAGTGATTGGCAAGGATAAAGATAACAGGCATCTCAGATGTGATGCCTGATATCGCCGTGTGTTGCGCATTAATAGACATGGCTTGAACGATTTCTCCGTAATCACTTTCACATTAGTTACTCATCCCCCATCAAGCGCTAATTTTAGTGTCGGCTGGAGATTGGAAAATGGGTTGCAATTTGGGAACCACTGATGCGGCGCACCTTCATACTATATTCATTTCTATTCAAGTCCCGAGCTTCCTATTCCCCAAAGATAATGCCGAAAATTACATTATGCATTTACAATAAGGTAATGTCTCTAAATGCGTTACGAAAATATTTCCCTTTTTAACAATAGCCAGGCAAGCGAGCAACTCCGAAAGAGCGAGACGAATTACGTATGCATGTAGTACAGGTAGGCACGGCCCTTTCATGATCATCTGCGAATTCAATCGCTGTTGGATATGGCATACGAGACATAACTGTAAATTGACAATGGAAGTTAACGCAATTCTTGAAGGTAGTCAACATTATTCGCCTCCATGTACTATAATGGATGGACCATGTACATGTATATATTGGATAGGTAGCATGGCACAGGACGAAGTGTAGGCGTAGTTTTCATTCAAAAATAATGAGAATAGGATTTCTTAAATATATATAATAAATACCAAATTGTGCCCGGGACAGCGCCGGACGGAAAATGACGAACAGAGTCGGCGACAAACTCTTCAAATAAAATAATAGCATAACTATTATTTAATAAGAATAAACTAAAATGGAAACCACTGCAACTGACGAAAAACAAGAACGATGACGATTCACACT
This sequence comes from Mycogona germanica, assembly GCA_034698785.1. NCBI lineage: Eukaryota > Metazoa > Arthropoda > Diplopoda > Chordeumatida > Chordeumatidae > Mycogona > Mycogona germanica. Next base: position 27,211 of record JAQGBY010000652.1, on the reverse strand, counting down.
TACCGAGTCCTCCCACATCCTCATCTACAGAGGACAGTTAAAATGATTTTTAAATAATTTCATGCCGGTACTGTCTACCTTGGTAAATATTTTATGAAATTATTTAAAATAATTTTAAATTTCCTCGGGAGATGAGGATGTGGGAGGACTCGGTAAATGTGAATCGTCATCGTTCTTGTTTTTTATCAGTTGCAGTGGTTTTCATTTTAAATCGAGAAAGTTTTCAGTTTAGTTTATTCTTATTAAATAATAGTTATGCTATTATTTTATTTGAAGATTTGTCGCCGACTATGTTTTTTTTATTTGATAGGCGCTATCGTGGGCACAACTTGTTATTTATTATGTAGTTTTCATTAGTTCGAAAGCATTCACTGTATTTTCTAAGATATTGATATAGTATTTTTTCTTAAATTTTAATGTAATGTTGGGTAAAATATTGCGTGTAAACTAGCAACATCTGAAACTCAGAAGTAAAAGATTATTTGAATAAATGTTCGAAAAAGACAGAATGACACGTAATTTAAGTTTAACTGGGATGGTACAAACAGCTGTGAATGCAGGAAACACGATTACCAAAGTGTGCAGTGGCGCAAACCAAATAATAATTTAGAATTAGACAAATATCGAGGGTCCGCAGTATATTCGAAATAGTCAGTTATAATCTTTGGCTAACGATGAGGTCAGTACGCCAGATATAATTTACAAATATCCCTGTACACATTTTACAAGACTACAATTCAAACGGGCATTACTTTGCTACGTTTTTGAATCTACAATTCAGCTACACAAGTCAAAGATTTAAATTATGTTACCAAATAGGTACATGTTTTCCTATATCGGCTGAGTCGACACTGATGCATCTGTGCAACAATAATTTACGTATTGAGAGTTCTGAGCCGAATCAATCTGCTTTAAGTTCTAGGCCTACAATGGGCGGGCGCGCAGGGAAAACGTGTACCTCTTTGATAGAGCGAGGTTCAATCGATACGAGCAACTCTGGAATCCGGATTCCACATGCAAACAAGCCGAACTCATTAGGAAAAATTGATGCGCTCTTCTCTAACTGTATATTAAATTTAGGACTACAATAAGATGGATTTCTTTTCTCGTGCTCACGATCAATCTTATTCTGGAAAGGGACTCGTGGAACACGGATTCTCCAGTACCCCGTCTTTTTTCATCCTCATCCTCATCCCCTCCCTCTTCCTCGCACCAACCATTCACGTGCGAAATGTTAGTGGATAGATGGCAACTATACAATAAATGTTTATTGTAGTGTGCAAGGATTGATTAAATGCGATGTTGTAGTTTACAGCTAATAGTCGTCTTTCATAGACAAGACATTTTTTCTCCTCACAATTCAAATAACGCAATGCATACTTCTATCGTGATTTGTAATTGTAAAGCCTAGATGGTGTTGCCTAATATATGGATGATATCTTTGCGGAGTTAATTTTTTTATATCAGGAAGTTTCATTGTACAAAATGTGGTACTGCCAAGGTTTCTTATAACCCTGAAAATTAATACCACAATGAGAAAATGAACAGCACATACCTAGCTTGTGTCAGTGAAGAGGATGGACATTAATGGCTAATATTGTTCAAATACTGTTACCGACAAACTAGATTATTTATTATCTCGGTTCATAAATTCAATCTCATTAACTAAACGGGTAAGACCCAAGTACAGTGAATTATTTTTAATATGTCAATTAAATGTTTTGTGATAAACGAATCTATCATTTTGTTAGGCGAAAACCTGTCTCGAATACCATTATTGCACACATTCAGTTTTTGAATTGCATAAATATTTTAGTTTTTTAATATTTTAATTGTATTGTGCACACAAGTGGTGATGTAATTTTTCAAGCATATCAAATTATGGCAAACTAGTCGATTAACATTTATGATGTATGTATGTATATGATACTAAGGTGTATTTCGAATTCCATTAGCCACTGAATACAGTTGCATACACAGATATTTATTGGGCATAAACTAAACAAAGCAAACAAAATTTGGAAACAAATATCGATATCAGTTACATGTACACCTAGAAGGGGAATTCCAATGCAAAATGGTCGGCTTCGATTTTGGGTAATGGATAAGTTAAATTAAATTTCAAAACGTTTCACCAGCATTGTGATTGTGCGACAAATTAACATATTTGATTTTTAATTGAATTTGATTAGAACTAACAACCCCACCAAAATAAATGCGTCATCTTGACTAAATTTTGTATGACTGACCGGACAGCATGGACAGAGCTCGCATCCAAACATTTGAACCCAGTTCTTCGTATCATTTCCGTTTCTCGGTAGTGAACACTTCGTTCCAGAGAAGGCCAGAGCGATGAACGAAAGAGAAGAAAAGAAATGAGAATTCTCCTCACTTCCATGACAGCTGGCCTGGATATAGATTTCCATTATTCTTCCCTCGTTCCTCAATTGCATCATAAAACATAAATGTGATAGAAAATAAATGCGGGGGAGGGGGGGGGGGAGATACACAACGCAGCAAAATATTTCATGAGTGTTTTTCGTATATATTTTTTGCCGAAAGATTACATTAATCTTTGTAGCTCAATAATTGTACGTAGAGCGTGCGAGGGCAAGATTTGAAAGTAGAAGAAAATGGTTTTTCTCTTTTCTCTTTCGCCTGTGTTTCTCCCCCCCCCCGTACTAGGGCTAGCTTTGCGCGAGCATCGATTCTCCGGCGAGCAAAAAGAGAGAGAGAACGAGAAAGAGATAGACAGAAAAAAGAAATCAGATTACTTTTCCTCTTTAAATTTTTATGGGCGTACATCGGCAAGGGTCATTCAGAAATTGTGCCACGAAAGGTGAAGCAGTTTTATTTGTTTACACAGAGAGGCGCTGCTAATCTAGTAAATAAATATAGTCGGTCTAGAGTTAAATCCACTCATTTATTGAATGAGTCGTACGTTATTTCAGGCATGTGAATTTTATATTAAGACTGTCGTAGTAGAACATTTACATAAATATTTTTTGCATTAACCATAGTTACATGCAGGCTTATCTGTAGCGTCAGTTCCCACGGTTTTCTAGTTTAATTTTTTCATTTTAAATAAATAATACAATAGTTTACTATTATTATATTAGAAGATTTATCGCCAACTCTCGTTCGTCTTTTTCGTCCGGTCTGTCCCGGGCACAACCCCCATTTTTATTTTTTGCATTGTTTCTAAAATTTAACGTATACAAAGTCAGCGTGAGAAGCGCAACTAATACCTTGGAAATATAGATTTCAAAATCAGAATAACTATGTTCCAATTTTATTGGAGATTATAGTTTTCTTCTTAAAAATAATATCTATCTCGGCGTGTTCCAGAACACTCTCCAATCAGAATAACGCCGAACATTGTTTGTGTTGGCGGATGAAACTTGAAAAAATGGTTATTGTTTTGAAATCTTACAATGACAAAGATTTTGTTTCAACTGACATTTTAACGCAGATGGAAAACAATCTTGAGTGAATGTCAGAAAGATGCAGCCAGATTTACAACCTACTACTAGTTAGTGGGTCACCCGTAAATTGTCTAAGGTCGCGTAAATTTTCTCAAGCGAAATTGCCCATTTGTATACTACTGTACATCAATAGCCCTATATTTCAGAAACGCTGGGCGTGCAACAAGTCAACAACTAACCTATTCCTGGGTGACCACGTGTTCGCGAAAAACCGCGTTGCTTCTTCATTCAGCGCCCACTGGTGGTCAATTTCCATCTCTATATCTCGGCAATAGGTCTTCCCCAAAGAGCGACAGCAACAATCTTTGAGAATCAAATTTACACTTGTATTTTTTTTCGCAGCCCGTTTGCGCTTTGCCTTTCCGTGCGTGTTGACTACGCAAGTGCATTCACTCAAGGCTGGGCGAAAAAGAGTGTTACAAAATGTCACCATTTGCTTACTGGGAGAATTCACAGACCAATGTTACACTAACGTATTGTTTATCGAAATTTTAATTAAAAACATCTGTTCACAGTATATAAATAATGAATTTATGGGGTCATGGCGCAATTATTGTTTGTAGCAGCAAGTACCTGCTAATTTTGTGCTTGTGCTTTCAAATTGCACTCATGAAGTTGGAGGAAATGATAACATCACATAAGATGAGTTTACGTTCTCGCCACCAGGTGGATCTCTGCTCGCAAATAGAGTGTAAACGGCAATGGCGCCGTTTAGTTACCCAATGAACAATAATTTAAATCGCATATTTATCATATAGTTTAAAACTCGTAAAATTTCACCCACAACAAAATTAGAACCCAACATTATGATTTGTATTTCAGACGCCATTTTGTTAGCGTATTTCTAATCCATCTTTTTTCACAAATGTTAATGTATATTGCAGAACATATTTTGCTAGAGGGGAGGGATTGTCTAACATGCTTTCGACAAGCGACCATTTTGACATATGTCCTAGATTTAAGATTTTCTATTTTTCAGTGAATGTAAGAAAAATTGCGGTTCAGTCGGTCTATGTTCGCTTGACTTTAAGAGAGTGCACCAATGTGACCTGGTTTGCTCCCCTACACAGATTCCGTACCCTCAACCTAAATCTAATACGATTTCTTCTATTTTTTCTCATCGCTTTTTTCTTCTCTTTTCTTCTCTCTCACCGTGCACACAGATCCTCCCATCCCGTGGATTACTCCCAACGGAAACGTAACCATCAAGGAACAAGATTCCGTAACGCTAACGTGCGACTTCGTAGCGAATCCGCCCAATTTGACACGAATCGTCTGGCTGAAAGGAAACGAACCGCTGGTGCTGTTGGAGAACCACGAGGCGCAGGTCGATGCCGACACGGGTCGGCCGCGACTGCTAATCAGAAATGTGACCAGGACCGACCAGGGAGACTATCGCTGCACGCTGGAGAATATCGCCGGACCGGGCACTTCGGCCGGAAGGGCCAGCCTTGGCATTCAACGTGAGTACCGTTAATAAATAAACCCAATTTCCATCCATCCATATCCGTCTTCCACCACCCACTCCTCTCGTGAGTCCTGCTAGGTCAAGAGGGCCTCCCCAGCTCCCCAACCATCCAATGAACTATGCGATTAGAGGGCAGTTGTGTCATTTCGCTATCGCCAAATGGAGGATTTGGTATCAGTGAACAGAAAATGTTGATAAGACTTCTAACACCAACCGTCGGCATGACATTTGCTGTATTCGATTTTCGATTCATGACAAGTTTGCTATATATATTATAGTCTCTGTGCATCCCAGCTAGTGTTGCCTTGTGGTGGCGTTTTAGTGAATCAGTTGATCCCTTCGACATCCGGAAATGGATGAACTTTCGAAAGACTGTCGATATTATTATCTTTATTTTTTAAATATTACCCATTAAGCGCTCCCAGAGTTTTCAGCAGTGACAAGGTATTTGGCGGACAGACCGATAGCTATTCTGTAATCACCAGGGTTTCTTAGTAATAAAATGTAGCGCCTGCAGGAAATCAATTAATTTTCAATTGTAAATTCAACTTTTGTAAATTGGTTTCAGAATGTGTAAGGGGGTTATATTTAACGCATCATCACCTTGGATGTATCTCGGTTCCTGCGCTTTGTGAATTTATAGTCTCCACGGCACAGACGGCAGAGAAGAAGGGCAAAAAAATCCCGATTTAATTCTAAACGAATATCCGTCGTTAAGCTTACAAACATGATGAGCCCAGAATAAGCTAGAGAGGGAAGGAAAATTCAGGGGGTGGGGGTGTTGATGCCGACGTTTAAAAACAACTAAAATGGAACCGGCGCGCAATCAAGTCAGCAAATAAAACGCAGTTGCCTTTTATTGCGTATTACAATTACGTCTGATCTCACAAGTACATCACTTCCCGACACTCCCAAATAGAAAATCCACTGATGGAGCGATCTTTTAACGACCGTTTGAAAACATCCTTTGCGGTAAACAGACTAGTTTTAACGGCGTCGTTTTGTTCGACGTAGATAACCAGGGTCTGTAAATTATCAAAGCTCATAATGCTCGCACGAACCAGGAATATATTCCAGCACTGAATCAAAAAGATGATTATTGAAGAAACGACGATAGAGCAGTAAACTAAAAATTAAATTACATAGCTCGAACTCGTTTCGCGCTACAAGAATCAAAATTGTACATAAAGAGTATCTTCTAAATTCCTAACACCCATAATTAAATTATGAAAATAATACTCTTATTTTAACAAACACAGATACCAGCAACAATGCAATTCCATTATTTCCTATAAGCAACCGACTGACATGTGGAATAACATCGCATGCAGTGGATTTATTAAAGTCCAATAAACTCATTGGTACGTTTTAAAAATGCATCATTCAAATATTACGTGACGTGAATGGTCAAATTAGTAGCTTAAATAAGTACATTTCTGGCGCTTATGAAGAGGGACGCATGTTTATCGAACAGTTTTTACACCTTTAGTTAATTTTTAGTTATTATAAAATTGTTTATCATTACGTTAAATAGCTTCGTAGCGTGACCGAATGCGCTAGTCGTAAAATATGTGCATTCAAGTACTGTACACTCGAAGTCAGCGAAACAGCGAGCACCGTTTATGATACTATTTTATGCCGGACAATGAAGTAAATGCCATCGATTCATAAAAAAGTTTTCATATACCATATTGCACTTAATGCTCGTGTTATGCGTATAGAACAGGCGCCCCCTGTCGTGAGACGATTCCACCCGTCACGGCAGTGCGCTACGCAGCATGTACGCATGCGCGCACATTTCCAGAGTATATACTCGCGTATCCCCGATAGTTACTTTTCCCCTGTCCACTAATTTGACAGGCAATCTACGCTCCGGCTGTCAAACTTGACGGCTCGCACAAAATGTGGTATTCCGAAAACACTCTCGCCTGCATGCGCAGCTGACCGTGAGCGGTCATAATTGTGTCTTGAGCTATGGCCCCGACGTCCGTCGCATCCTCCTTTAAAAAGGAAAAATATGGAACAGCGCTGGACGAGAGGAAATATCTGCAAGTGCACCATGGACAGGGGAAATGGTTTTCCGTTCCATTTGCGCGTGCACTGCAATTCACCGCATCTTAAAATGAACTGCCCATGATCTAAGAGTGTAATAATGAACATGAAAAACGAAGTTGGTTTAGCGACTGACTGTGGTTCGGCGGTCCAGGGTTCCATTCCCGGCGCGGGCTATCGATTATTCGATCCCTGGGTACTGGTAAAAATGTGCCCCTAACATAGTGCCTAAACAATGAGAGGGGTACAGAAACTGTGTTGAGATATACACTTCAGTGAATTAAAAAAAATATATACACTTCAGTGAATTAAAAAAATATATATACACTTCAGTGAATTAAAACAAAGTTGAATCAGTTACTTATGAATAAAATATGAATGCAATACTCACTTTTCACACGAAAATATATGAAATTTAAGATAACACCATTACCTGCAAATTAAAACACAAATATTATTTATATCCTGGTTTACACGAGTGTATGGACAATTGATATACTCGAGTATTTGATAATTTCAAAAAATTTCCGTTTTCCGTATATTATAAACATTGCATTCATAAAAATTGTAAAATTGCCTATTTTACTTTAATAATTTTCAGAATTCATAGAAGTAGGTTGTCTTGGTTGAGTTCGTACGTTTGTCTGTTGTGTTTTCGCAACTTTCCATTTTCTTTATTTATCTTCGAGAAGATTGTTAAACTTTTATGTTTAAACGAGCGATCGTTGCCGAATATCTGATTGTAGTCCTGCAATCTCCAACCATCTGAGTATTTAACTATTTTGATTGTGAAAATTTAGACAATACGCGCATAAATCGGCTAAAATTTCAAACTATTCTTTTACGAATGGAATAATTGATTGGTTTCGCCGAGATCTGCGTTCATTCAAATTGTGTTCAACCTCGGACCCTTAAAACGTCTCAAACAAATACGGCAAAATATTTTCTGTCAGGCTGTTTTGCAGTGTGTGTGTGTGGCGCATTCTGTCCAACTCCCAGCTTCCGTTCTACAGGCACCTCTCTCGGCAATTTCCATTTTCCCTGATGGACGCCACGTGTTTCCCCCGCCCTTCCCTTCCCTCTTCCTCCGTCCCTGTCAATCGATAATATAGTTTGTCATCTTAGCACATGCAGCAGGCATATCCGCCAGCGGACAAAATCGTTCGCGCATCGACCGAAAAGAACAAGAACCGATAAAAGAATAAGAAAAAGAAAGAAGAAAAAATAGAATCAGAACCGAGCACAACGGCACGCTTAAAACTTTCCTCGAACAACTATTTCCTCCACGTACGTTTGGCATATGCCAGAAGATGAAGATGAACCCTCCCATACAGGGTGCTCCACATATAGGGTAAACTCATTTGTGATGAGAGAACAATGACAGCTCAAACCAACACGTTTTGCTTCCAGCATACTGGCATACGGTTGCGTTGCACTTTAAATAGCTATCGATCGATCGTTACATTTAAAAAATCATTAAGCATATCCGCTCAGGTCGTCATTGTTGAGAGGGCTGCGTTTTACTTTTAATATCATTCGACCATTCGCTTTAAATTTCAAGAAAGCAACTGCGTTCTCCAATGCAACTTCATTCATTATCCACTCCATCACGCTGTCGCATGCGAGAATGTTAATTGATTACAATTTACAAACACCCCGAATATTGGCAGGGGAAATTGATAAATGAATACCCATCCCTTAACAATACATCTGTAGTGTGGTATACATTTAAATAGTCTTGACTATTGACACAAAGAGGGTTCCTGATTTATCAGAGAAATCATTTTAGATCCCTTAAAAAATGAAATGACCTACATTTACAAAAATGTCAAGTTACGTATTTATGAATTTCTAAACAAAACATTTAAGTATACATGTTGCTATTTATTAAACACACCTGTGTTTGATCGTACAGCCCCACTCAAAAACACCGCGAAGCAGATGTTTGATGTGTTTGCCTATGGCCTTGTGCAAGTATGTAGATTGCAACGATTGTCAATATTGCACTACTTGGTTTCTTTAGTGAACACAATATGTGCGTATACGGTACATACACATATATTTGCAATGTACTTCGTGTCTTTGTGGGGCATTCATTACTCCAGTTGGTCGCATGTCTGAGTAAAGCACGGACCTGGGTGTACTATATGTGTGTTAAGACGACTTAAATGAAAACAATAACGTAAATGGGTTTAAAAGCAAAGATAATTTTTCATTCATACATTTGCAAAGCTGTCACGTTGTTTTCTGGCTCGGTTTTTTTCTTCTTCCGGCGTTTCGGCTCTGGGTACATCTAAGATGCCAGCCAACAAGATGGAGAAATACAATGCCGTAGTAGGCGTGTGAAAGGGAAAAAAATCTTGGCAATAAAAAAACCTTACACATAATGTAGTCGGGCACTTTCGATCTAATAAGATTCGTCTAACTTTTGGAGCTTTTATCTCTTCAGGATCTGATCGTGATTAAGATAAGATAACACGTTCCCCACCTCTGTCATGGTAACTTCATTCCACTGATAATACAATTTTATTAACCTTGTCGATAAAGTACATGTTGATATGTTGACAAGCACATTTGAAATATTAGTAGCAGTGTAGGTGTCAATGTGGCTTTCGTGGATTTTTTGTTCATCTACTAAAAAATAATTATTCATCATCAGATAATCTGATTTTTGGCATGGATTGGTCTGGTCAGGAAACACATGCACGAGCATATCCTTCCTTATCACGAATGTTGGGCATAGTTGCATCCGTATTATTAAACCCAAAAAAGTGATGTTAACAAAATCAACCTATTGTCGCCTTTCCCCGCACAGTCACCGTAACCCCATTCTTTCCCTGCAATAATTCACTTTAAAAATAATAAACGTCATTGACTTTCAAACAACTTGAAGAGGGGAAAAGAGAGCTTCGACTAAGAATGAACAATGAAATTGTTATTCCGTCGCACCACACCTGATAGTAAATCGAATAACAAGTCTACATTAAAAATGATGCATTCGAGGAACTCATCGGTCATTCAAAAATGTATTGAACGATTCAAGATTGTGCTCAATTTTCCAGAGCAGATGCATCCCCTGACTATTCCCTTGTAATTGGTAGTCGAATCAGACATTTTGATTACCAATTTTCGAACGAAATTCAGTGTCTACACACATTGTCCAGAGCGATCAAAGCCAAGCGAACAAGCCAAATGTTATCGATTTCATTTTTATCAGTGGTGCATGTCGAGACTTTGGAAAGCGTAAGACGAAGGAGACACAGGAAAATGGATCTCGTTTTTTCCACTCTTCCAGATAGAAGAAAGAAAACACGAATCCTACAACCTAACTTGCTAAATGCATCTGTTCCAAATCAATAAGTGAGCCCAGAACACATGTTCGATTGTGCCTTGAGCTTATTGACGATGGATTCGAAAGATTTTAAAAGGCTCGGATAAAAAGTACCCAATTCTTTTTCAGAGAGACATGCACATTTTTATCCGTTGAAGATTTTGTTCGAAGCTGGATCCAAGCTTCTTATTTAATGATTGTCTTCGTTGGATATCGAATGATTCAGTTCAAAAATGTGAAAACAATGTGTCTCAGTTAGGAATATAATATCCCCCTAAGTTTGCGTTATATAACCATTTAGAAAAATTAATATTTGATTGTAATAAATGAAAAGCCTTTAAAAAATGCGAGATTACGAATTAACAGCATATGCAAACTAAATTATTGAATATTTCTTTCATACAGAATTCATATTATTTGAGGTAAACAAAAATAATAATCTTTGTTGCATGCTCTGCTTTGCTTGTTATATTAGTTAAATCTGGATCATAAATCCGTTTGAAAAACAACCATTATTTGTGTATAATTTAAATAAAATAGAAAGTGCAGAAGGCACAAGCTGAATTGGATATAAAGTTACATGAAGTTAATTATGTTACATTAAATTAAAGTTACTTTCCGATTATTGCCGCTATACTGTCTAGCTTTGCTTTGTGTCTTCGATTAATAATTTAAATAGTTTGAAAACGTATTTATTTGATCTCAGTATAGCATACTGTGTGTGAATTGATCCCATACCATATGAGTCTAGAAGCTTATTATAAAAGACATAACATGAAAAGTATATCATACGAATTCCTTACCCTTATCCCGCTACAAGCGAAAATGGTGTTTTGATGCAGCTCGGTTTTGCACCCCAAACACCAAGACATAGGCAACGCATAATGTTTCATCAATGGTGACGGGCACGGATTTTTGCCCGTCAACTCTAATATAAGATATAATTTTACGACCCTCATTTGGGCCCAGGCACCGTGCCGGTCCCGTCAGACCTCACCTAATCCTCCTAAGATCCTTGAAGCTGATATAAACGCCAATGTTTGGGGAACACTCGAAAGTAGAATTCAGGATCTAATCATGAAAAGCCACTATAGAATAAACGGATGATGCGACTTTTGCTAATGACAATTATTTTGGTTCTGTGGTGGCGATTCCAGCATGGAGTTGCAGCTACAGTAGATCGAGGATCGGAAAACGATAGTGCTATATCATTTATAGAGATCTTTGGACCATCTCCCCAATAATAACAAAGTTCTCTGAACGCCTAACGACGAATTAGAATTTCGCGGACATAATTGCAATCTGCATTCATCTGACATATGACAAAATTAATGATAAATCATTTCGTCAGTCCAGCGCATCCATTGCAAATATAAGAAAACTTTATATTGGTGGATTCGCTCTACCTTACCCGGGTAAGGTAGTGGGTGATTAAGGGGTGGACCGTAAAAGAATGAGGATTTCTAGATTATTCTCAATTGCTATTCTCCATCAGAGTGTCTTCTTATAATTTCAACAAATTTCATTTCGCGCAGATACGGAGCTCTTCTAAACGACACAATTTCTTAGCTAACATTTTTTGTTAGATCGAGTTTATAGTTTCACTATTTTAACTCAATGCGCTTTTTTAACGCCAAGCCTTTGGCTGTTGCTGCTGATTTACGCTATGTAAAGACCTTCAGGAAAAATGGTGGCCAGCGTCCGACGTCGTTTTCTCATCCTTACAGCAACGTGCGTTGAAGTGGACGTGGCGTCGTGAAGGGAGAGGAGGGGGGGGGGGGTGTTGGTGGGCGTGGCGATGGTCCCAAGAGGCTGGGCGCCCTCCGCGGAGCGGACCAGATCTATGACGATGAAATCTAATGTTCGATTTGACGGACGACCTGCTTTATGGACTCGGGCGGCGTGCGGGCTGTCAGTGTCGACCGACGGCACATTCGATAGGCTCCCGGCTTGATCAATTTCGCTTTCATTCGGTGAGCTCGTTTATATGAAAGGCATTAAGTGAATGAGCCTGGACCAGCGGGGGGGGGGGACACACGCGGAGCTTATCTTCCCCAGGTGATGTTGCGCTCTTGCGATAACTTTTTCTTTCAATGATATGGATATATTTTTTTATCGTAATGGCATACATGGACAGAATACGTTCCTCGGTATATCACACCTGTCATCTCACGTTTGGAACAATAATATCAGAGTTGGTACTTGACGGATATCAATTTTAGATAATTATCATATTACATATTGTTTTTGGTGTGTCGAAAAATATTATTATATTATACACTGTATTGTGAGATTGTGGACGTGGGGCATTGCTTTATTTGCTCTGAGCTATTATCGGTCATGATGTAATCTCGGAAGAACAATATTTATTTTCTGTCAATGAAAACAGATGCTGACGATGTTAAACGAAATCGGTTGTCCATGTATCCACTAGTCAAAACACAATTTATTTTTAAATAAATAGCTAATTCGAAATATCGTATAAATAAACACGCGTTTGCGTTTCAGACAACAATTCCCATTGTTCACTGTAATATAGTTTCATAAATAATTCCGATTGTTCATATTGCAATTTAAGGTGTGCATTAAAGATAGCAAAATAATCATGAATGTTATTTTACACAGAGCTCTGTATTGATCTTTATTCAAGGAAAACACCTTTTTTATATTAAAAACTATTCTATTTCTATAACTGATTGCTTTCCCGCAATAAGTTATATACGTTTTAGCAATCGAATTACAACTTTCTGGAAAACGATAATTCTTCTGCATTGTCTCGCAAATTAAGCATTCAAATAAATATTCAGTCACGTCTATTGACCAGGCGTTATTCTAAATAATAATTTATTCTAAAGAAGATCAACCCATCCAAAGCAGCGAATTAAATTACAGATTCAGCGAAATTACGTCGCGCCGTATTATGCAACAAATAATTCCAAAGGTTGATTGACATTAAATTTATGACACAAAAGTGAGCGCAAACTCATTTTTGTAAGGGGGCGGGGCTTTTCATCCAGTTAAGTAAGGAGCACGGTCATTCAACTTCGAAACATGTCAAATATGTCAACCATATACTCGTGACACGGAGACAAAAGTTGTTGCTGCTGCTTATCTACTGGCCCACTAGTTACATTGTGTAATTATAAATTGAACACATATTGAAAAATGATTAAAAGTCAATATCAGGTACGGACACAATGCTCGTTCACTCGATCGTTGACGCGCGCGCTCGACGCTCTCGGAAACTGTACATCGCGTCAGCAAAATTCACGTCGACGATGCAGCCGCAGCGTGACGCTGGGTGGATAGATGGGGGGAGGGGGTGAGGAAGGAAGGCCGTAATTGCAATGACATTATCCCCGAACCAACACCTTCTGCTCGCGCGTTGGCTAACGAACCGAGGCGCTCCACTGCTAATTCGGCATCCACGTTACGGCGGGGTGCGCACGCACCCGCCACCTACTACGGAATATATCGATCTGCGGATCGATTTCGTCGACACACCCGTAATGGACACATCGCGCAACCGCGAGCCTAGCGGCATCCACTGAGACCAACCGAACTCTCTAAACTTTATTCTAATATTCATTCATATCTCTGTGTGTTTCATCTACAGAGTCTGTATTCGCATCATGTATTAATCACTTGATGACGTTGCTGTTGTCTACCTGTGTCTGTGTCGCAAAGCTTGAGTGGCGACTCTAAATAGTTTTTCTATTTTCGTACATTTGCGCCAATGTAAGATATGCCAACTTTTGAATTACTATTGTCTGTCTAGCGATAAGGCCACCTACAGCATCACCTACTTTAACATTGAAGATTTCAGGCAGGGCCTTAAAATCGACAACGTCAGCAGAAATCGAAAATATAAAAAAGGGAATTTTTTGTATCAGCGTATAAGCAAAAGAAAACAGGAACGAGCCAGTAAAATAATAAGCAATAACAAACAGCAAATCATCCCATTTCATTCAGAAACATTCCATCAATCATATGAATTGCCTGGTTTTAAGTTAGCTTGTGGCACCTTGTGGCTTCTAAGGAAATAAGCGACCGATTGACTAAAGTTGATTAAATCGCCCCTGGCGGAGTCAGAATCCAAATGATGCAATGCCAACTGGTAATAATGCAAATGAGTGAATAGCGTCGAAGACTAAGGGGTTACCGCTAGGTTTGCTTCTGCGTGACGCGCCTACTGTAAATAGCACCATAATGGTGACTGCGTTTGGAATGGGCGACACGCGCTGTTGTAAAAATAGGCTTGTCCGGAAATGCCCCAGGTCACTGCAACGAGGTCGATTAGAAACACTCCAACCCACGTCAGAGTCCGTCTTGCTTGCTGAACGATTGCAAAGACAAATGACATGCCGTATGTAAACTGCGCAATTACAGCCTTTGTACCCAATTTGTAAACAAATTATCTTACTCCGCAATCAGCAAAAATAGGGCAGCTCATTATTTTTCAAAAGCTGTCAAACATTGTTTTGATAAAACGCGCCACTATCCACGATTATATAGCACCAATGACTTAAATGCGATATTTTTTTTAGAAAACTGATTAAATTAATGTAAAATTATTGTTTCAACCTGTCTCTACCCGAGGAAACAAAAGACAGCATTTTCATGATCAAAATTGGCCGGTAGATGCCATTTACAATAGGTCTTTGTGCAGTCATTGAGGCGAAGTGTTACATAGTTATCTTCAACAATTTAGTTTTTTAGCTCTTAGGTCATTGTTCTCCGAAGGTGCGATATGTCACACAGTGCTATACTGAAGTTTAATCATGCTAATAATATGATGAAACTTTTAAATGTCATTCCCAAAAGTCACCATGAACAACTTTTATATCTCTGCCTACCAACATGAATGACTAGAAGATAAAGATGGGTTCTCCAATCATTATGTTTTTCAAGTTCTTCATAATCGTACTACATCAAACTTACTGAGATTCAAAACAAGCCATAGTTGTTGCTAACATTTATCTAAAGTATTTTGGTATGGGCCTCATACTGCAATTACAGACAAGACTTGATGCTAACCGTCAACCTCTTTTGTCAATGACCAAAATTTAAGAATACAATTGTCGAATGGGTCGTTTGCTAAAATTACATGCATACTGTAAATATATGCCAAGCAATTTTACTAGTAACAGCAAAAGAAATATTTGTTTTTAGTGATAACCAACCAACTATAAAACCAACAAATATGCTACTACTTTAACATATGACCAAATTGCTAATGGCAAAATTTCATCTGAAAAGTTAAAAAAAAAAATGAAAATGCTGAAGTGACATTGAACATCGAGCATTGAAGCCACAAATCGATATGGTATCTATGCACGGCAGGTTTCTTAGTGCCCTCTGGCGGCATACCAGAGATACAATTGGTTTTTTGGTTCGCAACAGCAGCTGGATGATACGAGAACTATCGATTGAGCTAATCAAATATTGTTTTCGAATATATGGAACGTTATGCTTACACGGCTCGGTGAATTGGGGTTTGGTGGACAAAGCGCCGAGAGCGGCAACAATTGCAGGGAGTGTCACCAGCCAAATAACAGTTGTTGGCCAGAACTAGTGTTACATTGCATCGCCCATAGTGCTATTTGTTAAAGTAAAGGTAGTTAAAGGAACAAAAGCTTTACCTCGGTACGTCACGATCAACTTAATCTGTACCCGACTACTGTCAGGACTCCCGCTAATCGACTAAACCCAGACGATGGCACCTCCAGAGACCGATAGTGAAAATTAACACGCAGCCGTCCAAACGAGATCAGAGCGGATATTGGATGTGTGTGTGTGTGTGTTTACGGGAGAATGAAATGTGTCTGAAAGCGCAACGAGTTCGGGCCAGACACCATGGCTAGTCAGCCGCAGACTTGAAGCGTGAGTTTTTTGCGTGTCTCGAATTCCGACAACAAAAGGCTTCATCGCAAATACATCACGGGTCTGATGGTAAACTTCAATTAGGGAGGCGGTTCCGAGGTCCCCAAACGCGCGTATATTCTCAGAGCGGTTACTAAATATTACTCCATTCGTATAATAGCAAATAAATATTACATCAATAATCAGTGGTATAACAGTTTCGGAACCAAGACAGGAAGTAGACAAACCGACCCACATCGGAGGAAATTGCTTCTGAAATACTCGTATGTTTGAAAACTACATTTCGAAACTACTACATTTTCCGCTAATTATTAAAAAAACATATGTTTACTTAAATCTTAACATCAGAATAAGTAACAATCACTAAAACGTAGCATACATTGAACAACATAATGGGAACCTTCAGAAATAATACCCATTAAAGGCATTTTAAGACATTTGATTGTTTGACCAGCAAACAATGATCAGCAAAGTAGAAATCGATTAACAAATTGAGAAAATATTTTTGTAAAAATAATTATAACATGTGTTCATGAAACAGACACAGTTTATATTTTAAACTAATTTGGTTATTGACCTATTTTCTATCATCGATTATTTTATTTCTACTGGGTATGAAATAAAAGAATGCCTGTAGTTGGCTTGATATTAATTTGTAACAGTTAGTTGTAGTTGAAATTTAAGATAATTTCAAAATACACTCTGTACATATACAGAATATATACTGTACATCACCATCTCAAGATCTCGTAGATAATAACATTTGAAGGAATATAGTTTTATGGAATCATGATGGGTCAATGATTTGAGCATGAACAATATCAATGAAATGAGCAACGGCAGACAATGCTCGTAGCAATACCGGTGGGCACCGTAACACATTCCCACAATCGACCATGCACCATACATGCTAGTTAAATTTAGAGAAATAATGCCGGGCATATGTCTGTCGTCGACCCAAGAAATCATCACTTGCAAGCGATCTAGTCCCGAATGTTCCGCATCAATCGGCAGCCAATGCTTTCGCAACCACTTTATTTTCTTTCTTCGAGATGCTGCTGTTGCTATCCGCCCCGACCACGCTCGGTGCGCGGTTACAGGCGCCTAGACGGACCCCCAAAAGGCGCTGCCCACTACATTATTCGGCTTGGCATCGAACAAACATCGCGAAACGTCGTCGTCGTCGTCCTCGTCCACGGTAATGATATGGAAAACGGCTGAGCTCCGGTCGGGGATACGATTTGGGCGAATCGAATTTAACGGAGAACAAACAAGGCGACGCTTACGACCAAAGGGAAAACTAATCGATTTGATCGGAGCCGTGTTGACTCGAGTGCCTCGAATGCCAAATTTGTGAGGCAACGAAACTGCATCCCCCGTACAGGTCACGTTCATCCTGTGCTCCTCCTCCTCCTCCCACCCCTTCCAATTTTTGTGCTCTGCCCCAATGATGGTGTGAGGCGGTCTCTAAAAAAAGCAGCAGAAATAATGCCTTCACAAGTTGAGAGTGGCTTGGTGCTGAGTATGCATGGCCGAAAATGATATACAGGGGAAATAAAAAGTGAACAGGACTCTGGGAAACATCAGAAGGACCTCAATTCAATAGCTTATTGGTGTAAGAAATGGCAGGCACAGCTGAATGCTGACAAATTCTATATTATGTATGCATCCAGATCTATGGATCCTTTGCTATGTGACTACTCTCTTTCTGAGGCCCCGCTCAAGGCTGTTCAGCAATACAAGTATCTGGGTCTGTCTGCATATGACCTCGCAATTATCTTGGAAATCTCAAATTCAAAAGATGACTGTCACTGCTAAGGCTTAGATTTGTTTAGAATGTGTTGAAGGGATGCCCAAGTAAAGTTAAGTCAGTGTCTTACATTTTCTGGGTCAGACCCTTGCTTGAACACTGCAAACGGATCCTCACCATGTGAGGCTTATAGGAAAAAATTAATAGATACAACTTATTGAAATCTTCAAAATACATTATTTAAATTTCAAATAAGATTTATATATGTCACCAAGCCGTAAGCACTGATTGCTAGTGTAGCAGGAGCAGCATCGCATTATCATCGCAGTAATTGTTTTACTAATCAACTGTAGTCAACCGCACTTCAGGCGTTCTGAACCCCTCATGGTGCTTAGGCACTGCGCGATGGGCACGTCCATTTTGACTTTAAAATATCATTATTTTATCTATCTACTTAAGGTTTAGCCTTTAGATGATTTGATGAATTGCTTAGTAAATGAGTCTCGCAAGTACATTGCAGAAATTCCTGAAATCAAACGTAGGAGGACTATGTTGTTTCCATCCTAAAATTCGAAGGATTAAGACCAATGTAATAAAAATCACAGGTGCATGTGAACTTTTGTTATTTCCGATAGGTTCAATTTTGATCGACGCTTTTATGCAGCAACACTCTTGACATAAACTTCGAGCAACTTCGAATTCGAATAGCTTCGCATTGAAGCAACCTTAAATTGCTGGCGTTTCGCGCTGCGGGCGCGTAGGGAAAATCGGTCGAATAATGTTGAGCACGTTACACGTAGAAACATTCGTATCACGCGAACCCCCGACATCGCAGTCAAAACGCGATTGCAGCTTAAAAGAGTAAAAATTTACAAATTAGTTCAGCGTGTGCAGGCGAGAGAAGACACCGAGAAAGATGAAGAAACTGAACAATCTAGAGCAAAGAGAGTGAGCGTGTGTTCTGTCAAGAATACAAAAGATAAAGAAATGGAGGGAATCGCTGAGAGAAAAGTGGGGGGGGGGACTGGAGGACTGGTTGCGCTTGGTTTCCTTTCCTCACAGCGTATCCCTTCTGCCACACACATACACAGTCAGTCGATCGGTGGTCGTTGATTGCGGCTTGCGCCGAAAAGAGAGCGCCAGCGAATCTCTTTATAGGCAGCAGCAATCGTAACACTGGGAATCACCGCTCCCATTTATCGCTCGATGCTGCCTTTAATGATAGTCCGTTTGATATACGTCATTACTATAGGATTAAAGCTTCCAGCCTGCGTCCCATGAGCTAGACCAGTGACTGCCACACTTTGAAAACGCGTCTCACAATTCAAGACAGACGAATCGTGGACACCTCCAACAGATCATATTTATTCCGCGCAACACTGAATGAAAGACGAGAGAGGAACTCCAGACTTCAATATATATTAAATTGTGATCGGTTTGATTATTCGATCAATTGCCCTTCCTGGCGATATATTGGAGTTGTGTTTTCTTAATTGGTGGCGCACATGACGTCCTCAAGCAGGTGGCAATATACTTCAATTGTCACCACTACAGGTGTATTGGCGCTTCGTCCGCCAAATTTCAATGCATTGCAAAGAACGCTAACTCTGATGACGATAATCCAAGATCAACTCTCAAAACATACAATTGAACAACCACCACTGCAACGAACGAACTGATTACTGGAACACTCCACATTTTCGCAAAACCCACTACAAGTCATTAATGTTTCACTAAATCGTTATCAGAGTATAAATAGGATGATGCTCTACAAAAGATTTGGTGAATAAGAGATTTGTTAAGAAAATATTGTTCTGAAAGCCAATCTTGAGTTTAAAGTGCACGGCAGTTTGGTTCCGCTTGCCTATCCTATATGGCTAGTGTCTCGTCATGAATGGCGTTCGGAGACGCGTTGTCGGAAAATGAGGCCAGCAACTAGCTCAAATACACCTTAATTTGCACACTGAAGCTGCCGAGCATAAACCTGAAGTTGGTGAACGTATCTTGATCGAGCACGCCACACATCAATGCTAAACGCGATCTAGACGGTGTGTACCGTATAATTTTCGTATTCCTAGTCATAATGTTAACGTTTGCGACGTAAAATAAATATTATTCCACTCCACATTGAACATACAATGATTGCGTACAAATCGAGTGAGTGTTTCGAGAGCAGAAACAGTCAAACGTTTATTCAAATCGGTATGTTTAACTAAGAGCTATCGTTACTGTATAAAGTGATGCGTGAAATTTGAATCCTTTCGAATGCAATAAGCTAGCGAGAATAACGTAATTTCGGAAAAAGCTAACAAGACAGGTGGATGTCGTGCATTTTCTTATAAATTTGTGAGCTGGTAGACACTGTAAAGGCACATATCAGTTATTTGCAATCTTCAATATTTTAAACACTATAAGTAGATAAAGTCGTACTTGAAATATAAGAAAATAAAATATTCATAATAAATTTATAACGAATTCATAACTCTCAAATCTCTCTCAAAACTCTCAAATCGCCGACTCTGGTCGTCTTTTTTCGTCCGGTGCTGTCCCGGAGACTAGTTCATTATGAATTCGTTATGAATTTATTATGAATATTTTATTTTATTCAATATTTTAACCTAGCAACATAAATTAGAATATAGGTTGCCATCAACGCTCAATTCGTCTCACCCTTTTCTGACAAAATAAAAACCAGCTATGCGTTTTATTTTTACGTCGATTACTTATACTGTAAATGAGTAACTTGATTATTTGTGGTTATCGCTCATGTTTCACTAAGGTAATAAATAAGCCACTTTAGTGTTTCGGTTTATTTTTGGTCAAAGCTGAATAAATAATATAAAAATTGCGTTCTCCATATATTCGTCTTTTCCCTTATTTGTTATTTGAAATGCCCGTTCATATAACATATCATTGGCTTCTAATTTACTTTTTGTGCTTCCGTTAATTCGTCGTCCACCTTATTCGTAATGAGGAAAATCCGATCGATGTTTTATTTGTAATTAACTTATTTCTGTTTCCTGTTTATTCTCCACGCAGACTCCCCGGAAGTGCTGATCGCCATTCACCCGGCCACGGTGAACGAGACCAGCCACAGTCAGGTGCGGCTGCGCTGCGACGTGGTGCGCGCCAACCCGCACACGGTGGACCGCGTCAAGTGGTACACCAACGGCAAGTTCATGAACGAGACGGCCAGCAGCGACCTACTTCTGTCGTCCGTCTCGCGTCACCACCATGGCGACTATTCGTGTCGCGCGCACAACATCGCCGGATGGGGCGTGCTCTCCCAGGCCAAGCATCTCGTAGTAAATTGTAAGTAAGTATGCCTTTATCTTGACAAAATAATTACACCAACATTTTGGGAAAACCACCGACAGGCGATTCGAACACCAAATTGCATGACCAATTGCAGACGATCGTCATTAACGAACGCGCGAGGAATTCGACGTTGTCGCGTCATTGATTTAGGTGTCCTCGATTAGTCAAAGAGAATACTCTGAACTCGACACGTATAATTGACTGCAATTGCAACATTGGCACAACCATCGATCCTGTTGAGCTTGAAGTTGCAAAAAAATAACACAATGCACTGTTAATGTGGCTATCGACTCCACTTACGACTCGTCGTAGCCCAGTTGGTTTAGCGACTGACTGTGGTTTCGGCGGTCCCGGGTTCGATTCCCGGCGTGGGCTCTCGAAAATTTCGATCCCGGGGTACTGGTCGTTCCCCCTCGCAAAGTGTCTAAGCACCATGAGGGGGACGTAATGCCTGTAGTGCGGTTGACTACAGTTGATAGGAAACAAAAGAAACTTCTGTCAATATCGAATTTTCGGCGATATATTTGCTATTAAAGTGTAGCCTTTGTTAGTTTGTATATACTTGTATACACTGTACATCAGCGTAATGGGTTTATAGTTTTATTGAACAAGTACAATATCCAACACAATTTGTTCAAATGGAGAAACCTAAATATTTAATACCGAAACTCCTGGCCGCGATCGATTTTAAACGCTGTACTTGTATGCAACACAAAAAATAAAGCACCCTCTCAAACGTGTACTCGTATACGCTTATATAAACCTGTGACTACCGTCTGAAAGTTATAAATAACAAAACAATTGATAAAATACAGTATATCTGTCTGAAACGATCGAATTGAACGACTTATTAGAGTACCTGTATACACGTATATCCCAAAATGTTTGTTCAAATAATAATTTGGAATATCGAAAACACACTTTTAAAGTCTCTTCGCTGCACATATGGATTACTCAAACATTTAAGTTTTAATATTGTAAACAAATTGAGGTATATTGCAATTTCACTTCACAATACTACAATAATGGACTTAAAAGTTTTACGAAGAATATTATAAAGGTATACATTATATATCGTAGTAGCAGACCAAAGCAATAAACGAGAACGACAAACTTTTCCATAACTTAAAACACGCCTTGGGGATAACTATGTCCGAGTTTTCGAGAATCGGAAATGTATTAGACAAGAGTACATTTAGCCGTTATGTTTCTCAAACTTTCTTCTCGTCTCGTACATCACCGAGGCTCGCCAACTCGTGCATCTTTGTCCCACAGCCATGGTCTTCGTTTTGCAGGGGGTTTCGCTCTCGTTTTTATATTAATATTGTATTATACTCGTAGAATTCTGATCGATAAACGAAAATGCAGCGTGAAGTGATGTTGGTGCCTCAGAAATGTTTGGTCAGAATTTCTTACCCTATATTTTGAAATTACTGTCCTACATATTTTTATGGTTCTACATCTCACATTAACGTTTCGTTAAACACCAATAAGAATAAATGTGTTTGAGCAATGATAATGGTCGAAGCGCGAAGCTAAGTGAACATTAATGAAAGCATAAATGCGATAATTGCATCGATAGTCAGATTTTCACAGTTAATAACACGATGGAAATCGTACGAGGTGAGACCTTTGCTTAAAATAGAAATTGTTATCAGCATTTAAGCTGCTAGTCATAAACGGAAAGAGTCAGCAAAATTCTTAATGAAAAGTTCTTCAATTCAAAAAGTGAAATGCTGCCTGTGCATATTTTTTTATAGACATAACGTGATCATCTTTTGGCTCCGGTATTTATTGCTCAGCTATGCTCGTATTTCGATGATGACGATTTAATATTTAAACAACTTTCCTGAGCAACGTTCCTTTTCTATTGTCAAATGATGGCAATTCCAAAGTGTACATGAGTAAACATTTTCAATGTAGGTCACACTAATAAATCCAATAAATAATTGAAATACAAATTCGCTATATATACACATGCTATGCAGATGAAAATCTAGATTACGAATACTGTTGGAATGACACATCAGAGGAAGTGCGGGTGGTCTTCCCAGAATTTGTGTGGCAAAGACAAAATTTTGAACAAGTTTTGGAAATTCAACTGCGCAGATAGGTGTTTACACCCTCGGATTTCTACAAATACATATAACTGCATGAATGCCCCAATACAATTGGGAATAAATTGAAAGCCTTGCCAAATCGACTCGCGGAATAAAGTTCAATAAAACTCCGGCTGAGCACAAGCAGCTTTGGCAGATCCAAACGTTCATTATATAGAGATAAACAAATGAATTACCCCGCAATAGAAAAATATGCTCGGGAGCGACAAGCGAGAAAAAATAGCAACAACGTATAGTAAAATAAAATCAGAACATCTAAAAAGCGGTTTTTACCCCTCCCCAACCCGCGCTAGCACCGCCACCACCACCACCACCACCATCAGAGTGTGTGCTACACAACAACACCCTATATTCACAATTACAGAGCATTGTGCTCGCTCGTATAAAAGCAGAAATAAACGAGCCTCTCTCGCTCCATTCTTCGCAGTCGGACATCTATCCTCTGGTTTTTGCCGCATAACGATGGCATTGACACCGCATAAAAGCCCGGCAGACAACAGGCTCACAAAAAAGGCAAACTGCTATATAGTTAAAAACCATCTCTCTCTCAGTAGTTCTCATGTGTATGTGTGTCTCTGTGCTCGGTTATGGCTTCTCTTTTGAAGGAAACACAAAACCATGAAACGTTTAAACGACGTTTCTGTGTATGTAGGCTCGGTGGCAGCAAAAAGAGGAGGCGAAAAATGGAGCAGTCACGGAGGATAGTATATATATACGTTATACGGGGCAGAAGATAAAGGGATGGGTTGGAAAGCGATGCGCTGTGTTTGTGGATATGGCGGAGAATTGGCCGCGGTGGGCGACATGGGATGAGGTGGTGGCGGCAGCGTCGACGCGACGAATGCGCAATAATGCATGAGCGCGTTTTAAGAATGGGTTGCGCCGAGAAGTCTTGCCGTGCATATTGGACGCGGCTAACGAGCCTCAAAACGAAGACGGAAATGTGGTGAAGGCAAGAGATGGGAGGTTAGGGGATGGGGAGAGTATCAAGCTAGAGAGGGAGAGAGAACGAGAGAGAAGACGCGGTGTAGGGAAAGGGTTAAAATAGGCATGAATGGATGGAGATGAAGTGAAATGGAATGGGGAAGACGAATGGTCATTTGGCAGCGAAATGTTCGCGCGGCGAAACTGCCTTTCAGAGAAATTCCGTAAGGCTAAGCGCCACCTCAAGGCGAAATTCGGAACTTGCCAATAATGATGATCTGCGATTAGTGATGTGGAACCCTGTGCGTTATTTTGCGAGCCTCTTATCTACAGTTATCTGAGCGTTTCTTCTTTTTATCCTGGTGATTTTGAATTTTGTTTTACATGGGGGCACATACTTTGGGAGTAGTAGTTCAAAATCCATTAACGTACATTTTTGTTCCAGAACTAACTGGACCGATCGTGTTTCGTTCAATGCTGCCTTGGAACAATTACAGAGTATTTTTAACTCTTAAGGCGTTGTCTTGTCCTCATCAGACTTGTCATGCTGCACTTCGAAATGTTGATATTTGCGTTTTTATTTTTTAAACACTTCCATGTTTCAATCACTAATCTTCAAGAAAAAATCCATAACCACCAGAATTAATTGAGATATTTGTGGATTATATGAGTTATTCCTTTTTTTTGCTCTCAATTTCTAATTTTCTCTTTAATTAAGAAGTCCAATGATAAAAATACCAGAGTAAATGATTTATATAACTAATAATTTTTGATATCACTACCCGAAATGTAAAGTATATTTTTACGAAATATTGGGCCGTTTAAGCAGGAATCTGATAAGATTACAACTACTGCAATATAATGAAGCCAAATAAAAAAATTAATAGAAATTGATAACGATTTCCAAAACAGGAAATCGGGGATCACCTGGTTCTCAAAAGTATAGAGGCCTAAATTATCTTTGAGGCAACACATTGGAGAATTAGTTATTTAATTTTTAGACTGGTCGAGCAAGTTTGAATTGTTTTTAAATAGGACATAAATATTTTATGTGTAGGTTATTGAAATCGGTTTTATGTGTGGCTTAGTAGGTTCAACTCGGATAACTTGTCCACAGCACACAAATTTCTATTCTCTGGTGGCGTGGTAGAAACAACAGAAGAGCACACGCCCAACTCGCGAGGGAAATGAATTTGTGGCTTCCAATGTCTGACACCGGGAGCAAAATTCATCGTCCAGATTTGCAGCGCATCGATCATCGAGCAAATGCCTTGAGAGAGGCAAACGAGTGTAACGGCCTCACGAGAGCGCTTTCCCGGCGCTTTTTCTTTTTTTCTCGAGCGGGTCGTCTCGCAGTTGCTTGTAGAGAGAGATAGCGAAGAAAAAGCTCTACCGCGAGAGCGACTTTAACCGCAAGGCAACCGGATTTACAAAGCGCGTCAAAGGTCAAGCAAGAACTGTCTGGCAACAGATGGTCAGACCCACTTTTTTAAAAACCAATTTAAACGGCAGAAACATCGGATTCCTAAGTGGAGAAAGAGAGAGCGAGAGAGGAGAAAAAAGGAAAAAACACCGGATGGCGGAGTATATCAAATCAATGATGTAGGATTCTAAATCGATTTTGTTGTACTCGGGCAAAATAAATCGAACAGTTTATAGCCTCCGTACACATACGGACATTCACCTCCAACGACTGTGCCAGTAGTAATACCTTGTTGCTACAAGGATTATCTACAATACTGTAATCTTATTAAATCTAAATGAAAATACACTAATTCCAAGGAACTGGAAACCAGTATACGTCTGTCTCGGCGTGTTTCACAACACCTTCAATATTATTAAATCTAGTCTGTGCTGAAAATTTAAGAAAAATGATAAAATGTCCTGCATAGAGAAGCTAAGATTATTTGTCGAAAGAAGCATCGAAACAAATATGTTGTGTTAGCCTAATTGTAAGAGACCATAATATTAGAGAACTTCGACAAATTGAAAATAACTAATTTTCATAATTGTCCGAAAATTGAAAATAATATTTTAGAATATCACATAGAACATTATATTAGGCCATCAACCGAACAATAAATCGTGTGCCAAAATTTGTTAACTCTGCTGTGCAAATTATTCAAATCAAAATCGTATCAATTATTTATTCGAGCAAACCTCGAGAAGTACCGGTGATTGAATAAATCTATGTAATTCAAGGAAATGATTAAAAAATAATGGGCAACACACAGTGCACTGTTACACAGTTAGCATTACTCATTTTTACTCCTTGAAATAGAAAATCAGGCAAATAGCAAAGCTGACCTGTGATGTGTGATTGCCAGCGCACGGGGCAGCATCTACGTGGAAGCTGTCGCAACCAAACCAAACATTAACGAGCAAAAAGATAATTTCTGCTACTCTAAGCATCAGTTAAAAAGCACGGGACAGCCGTGTAAAAACGTCGACAGGCTGGTGAGGCTCCAGAAATAAAATAATAAACTGAATATTGTGAAACGTACTTTAAAAAAATAAGTCACCCTTTATCCTTTGTCAAAACCCAAATCGAATTAGAAACATTTTAAGATTTGAGACCTTACCTACAGGCTTACAAGACGTTTCAAGAATTGCCTGGACTATCTCATTAGTTATATTCGCGGTGGTACTGCTATACTACGCAATGCCTAAAAATGACGAAAAAGTACATCGAAAAAAGGGGGGTTTGGAAGGTATGAGGAGGTAGAGGTCTAATCCGAAAAAATATGAGGCATTCTGATACTCTCTTGACGTGTCCTCTCATTGCCGAGCCTTTAGGATCCGTCAATTTTTTTTTAATTCACTGAAGTGACGGGTCACAACAGGAAGATTCTGTACCCCTCTCAGTGCTTAGGCACTTTG
>JAQGBY010000651.1:0-39661 GCA_034698785.1 Mycogona germanica | reverse complement strand
ATTAGCTAATCTTTGTTTTGTTTGACAGAATACCGAAACAAATAAAGAAGCCGTTTTAAGTGAAACTCCACGAGTGGCTTCCTCTTCTTCTGGAAGTGCATTTGTCACGAAAATTCCTCCCCTTAACTGTACCCCCCCCCCCTACACCCACCCAACACAAGGTCTCGCTGTGCAACTGATCCCAGGAAAACCTTACGTTTTATGCCAACCCAGCATGAATATAATGCGCGCCCATCATCTGAGTCAAATGGTAGGAACCATTTGGCGATTTCGGTCCCTCGAAATCGAAGCGCTACTAGTTTTTATTGGTGGCGCTGCGATCGACGAGTGCCACCATTGCCAGACCCTGTCGCACGATGGATACCTGTCTTTTAAGTCGCTCGCTATATATAGTGGTTCCACATTTCTGGTGCAAGGTGCATGTGGCTCTGCCACCTGCATCCTATTCCACTTACCCAGTAATTTATTCGGGGATCAGTTACTCTGCGGTCGACCCGTATGGAGCACCTGTTTTGTTCACAACACCGTGGCGCCAATTCAGTTCTGTGTCAAGAACACAAAAACAGTCACTTGCCACCTCCACATTCAATTTGACGTTGGGTGGCGCTGTAGTCAGTTCACTAGTGATTTTGGCTCAAAGGAATTATGTCAACAATGGCGACAAAAGAAATTGTGGCATCTGGAATAGAAAACAATATTTTTCTGACATCTTATGCAGAATCTTATGAACGTTTTAATTAGCGCGCTATGATAGCTACGGTGGTCAAGAACTTCTAGATCTTCGCCTGTGGCTTTTTCACGAATTCTGATTTTTTTAATCTATCTATCGCAACATGCTGGTTGAACGTGTTGAGTTTCGGAAAAGTGTATTTTAAAATCAACTCAAATTTAAACAAATCTGCCTTTAGGGCGGTTTACGCCGGGAAAGATCGGCTCCTAAGGAGCAAACTGAAAATTAAAAATTCGCGTAGCTCATGCGACCGGAGAAGATCGGTTCCTTGGAGTCCGATCTTTTCGGTTGGATACCGCGCTTTACACAAACAAACTATAAAGAAGAAAAAAATGGGGGTTATGCCGGAATTGTGCTGAGGGGTACGTAACGTCTGTAGTGCGGTTGACTACAGTTGATAGGGAATTAAAAAAATAAACGTAACGGTTTTACCACTGGGATTCTCAATAGCTGAGCGCCGTAACAAACATTACATATTGATAGAAAATGTGTCGTCTCATTAGGTTATTTCTTGGTCAGGAACGGAACATTATATCCTTTCGCTGCCGGCAATTACACTAAGAAATAGTGTATGTTCGCTTGCATCAGTCAAGTCCAATGAGTTTGTTTACGCCAACCCAACAACAAAAAACATTTGCTTTTGAATTGGAAGTCACTTTGCGCGGATTAGTGGGGAGGCGACGCTACTCTGTATAGCTCCCGATTCAACTACATTATCGCCTTTCAATTATGACGCTTAAAATAGGACAAATTGTACTGGGGTGACTTTGTTATGTTCATGGAAAGCAGAGACGTTAACCTTATGCGTTTATACCTTTTTTGATGACTAATTTCTATACGCATCGATTTTCTTAAATTGCATAGGTAAACTTTGAGCGCTATTTAGATACTGGAATGTGAAATGAACTGCTACAATGCCCCATCAGATCTCAAGTCGAGTACACGCTACAGTAAATCTTATATCGCTTCATCACGAGTGGCACTCAAAAATCTCCACTTCATAAAGAAAGATCTTATTCTACCAGTGGCAATCGGATTTTGCAGAACCATCGCCAGCAATGCGAACCAAAGTTCCTCTTTCTGTATGCTGTAACAAAAGCTGTAACGAAAGGAGCAGATCTTTTAAAGTTTATTCGAATGCCCAGACATTCTACCATATGTTTTGAACATTCTTTGTATTTTGGATTGCGGGTAAGGTGAGGTCATGAATTTGTTTCATTGATGGAATCAACAATGACTCACACATGTTTTTGAGCTACCTTAGAAGTACAACTTAAATAACACAGTCGCTTTTCTTTTAGGATAGGCCTAACAACCACATTCGAGAAAAGATTTTAAATGACAAACGAAAGAATGTGTTTGACCAAAATAAAATGACATTTCTATGGAGAAAAATGTAATATGTTATTTAATGCTAGCTAGAGACTACAGCTAACCTTTTAAGGAATTCATTTTTTTAGCTACTACAAACACTACAAAATTTATCAAACATTACCGATGTAATTTAATTACATATACACTTCGATATACTAGTATCGAAGTATATTAGTAACAAAGTATCGAATACGAGTAATTTCAGACATTCGAATTCGGTAACACGCTTTATAGTTCCCTCGTCATTGACTTGTTTATTTTCAAGTGCTGCAAATGGTCTATAGACATTATATTTCCAAGAAAAACGTTATTGGCTTTAATCATGATGCATTTGTTACGAAAAAGCATTATCTTTAGTTCGATCGTAACTATACGCCAAATTTAGCGCAAATGTCGTGAGTTTTATCCTGAGCCCGGTAAAGGATCCTGTCGGCGAGGTCTTATACTGCGCATGCTTTAATTAAGGCTCGCGTTACGATTCCTGGAGTGAGCTTTAATGATTCGATTAAACCGTTTATGCGCGAATGTTGAGTGACGCAACGCGCGCGGTTATTGAATTTCATGCAAATTAGGAGAAGTGGTTCTGCGTACGTGAAAACGCCTGTTGATTTTTGAGCGATCTGGATCTTTCGGGGGGGGGGAGAGGGCTTTCCAAGTAAGTCACTCCAGGCGACGAAGCTATTCTATCCACTTAGCCCAGACCAAACTTTTTAGTTTGCCTGGTGCCTACATAAACGAGTGGATGTTCCTGAGACTCGCGGCTGAACTACCAAGATCTCGTTAATTTTTTTAAAATCAAAGTGGACATTCGACTGTAGACTAATTCAGAGAAATTCATAAAAAGTAATTTATCTTATATAATGAAACATAATTTGTGAAAAACGGAAGTAAACAGTTGTACTGACCCGCCACTAGAGGGAGCCCCATTAGATTCCCTCAATCTCATACTTCTTTTGGGTCTGTTCTTATGCCGAGCTATTGCATTGTTATTTCAGCATAAAAAATTGTCATTGCCCTATATTGCTTATCTTAGGATTTATTAAGAAGCGTTACGAAAAATGTGATTTTTAAACAATGCATCAGAAGAACGATAAAGCGTAAGTTTTCATTTAAAGATTTTTGAAAATAAAATGGACTTACTTTAAGAATTGTAACTATAATTTGTTTTATTTCAGTCTGTAATGATAGTGATGATAGAAAACAAATTGAAATATTGGATTTTTGGAGTTTATTTATCCTTGTCAGGTGTGGGACATAATAAATAAATTTAAAAATCAATTTTTGTTTATTCAAATCTTTGGAGGACACTTTTCCTTTGGAAATAAAGACGAGCAATATTATGTTTGATTCTCGTATTTTCCTAACGCGCTAGGCTCTATGTTGAGAGCCACCTAAATGGCAAATGGTCTTTGTAGGAAATTTTAGATGCATTATGCTAATTGCACCAAGCTATTTTGTAGTGCAGCTCACGCCCCAACCTAAATATTTGAAAAGCCGATGTTAGCTTTAATCCGTAAAATGAGATGTAGATTCCAACGTTATGCCAACGCTTATAACGAGGAATAAATGGCCTACAGTTATCTTTCTAATCATTAAGTTTTTCAATGAACATTCTTCCGATGGTTGTCAGCTTTTCTTTTATTCAGCGAAAGGGCGCGAGCCAAAACGCTCATAGCTAGATCATGAAAATACACTAACATAACTCAAAAATATTTGGTACACTTTGTTGTGCTAGTATACATACTTCGCTTCACATCAAACTACGATTAATTAAACACTAATATCAGAATTGAAATGATTCAATCTTTCAACACGCGCACTCATCTTGGACAGATGCGTAGTGGATGAACACTTCATGTCGCATGACGCCAAGACACTATCACAGCATCTTATTGATTGACTCAGCGTGGCCAACCGGAGTTTCTGCGACGCTAAGGAGTTCCTTGCACTTACCTCATCATTTATTTTTATTTTTTTGGATTGCTGGTATATAGATCCTGGTGTTTTGTGCTTTGAACCGGGTTCGCAAATTCAAAACTGTTGCGTCGCACAGCTTATTCTACAAGTGGGTAGATGTTTCCATCTCA
The DNA here is from genome assembly GCA_034698785.1 of Mycogona germanica. NCBI lineage: Eukaryota > Metazoa > Arthropoda > Diplopoda > Chordeumatida > Chordeumatidae > Mycogona > Mycogona germanica. Next base: position 35,470 of record JAQGBY010000651.1, on the reverse strand, counting down.
CTCTTATTCCACCTCCCCTCCCTCCTCCTCTTGGTTCGAATATTGACAGCAAACAAAGGCGCCGTTGGGTCGCACGTTTTGCACCCACAACGTAATAAGTTGGTGCTATTTATTGGCAAAAGGGAATATTAGTAAACATGCGGAGAGTAGGTCAGAAAGAGATTGTCCTGGTGAGGCGCGGACTTCGATCGATCGATCGGGGGAAAATAGCGATAGTAATGCGAGAATCTAATTTTGCCACACCACCAATTTGATCTTGCCTCACAAGTGACCAGACAGAGCTGAAAATATTATTGCCGGTTTGATTAAAGCATAAAATTAAATATTGGCTGGATTCTGCTAATATAATCGACAAGCCAACATGTGTATACAAGTATTTATAGAAATAAATTACTTGCGATCAAACAATTTTAGAGGTGCGCGTTCTAAAGTTGCCTTTTGATTCTAATCACCAAGAAAAAATTGTTGATATTAATTTTTAATCATTTTATTTAAAGTAATATTAAATAATCAGTATATTTAGCGCTGATTTCGGTCTGATCAGATTCTTGCCGAAGTATAACACTTAGACACTTAGTTAGAGTTACAACACTTAGTCCGACAGGTGGCACTCACCACACGACACGGCTGTTTAAGCCAAAAACCAAGTGTTTGGGGATGATGGCTGTTGTAGGGCGCCACTTGTAATTTCGACCAGCTCACCAGAATGCCAAGATGTGTGCGGGTTTCTACAGATAGCTGTAAGTACGGAAAAGGGAAAGGCGGCGACATAAAATGCTCAGCGCGCTTTACGTGTTCCGGTTGATTTAGTATTTGCCCACAAAATAAGTCAATGAAAATTGTTGACGAACGTTTAGCAATTTTATGGGACCGCCGCACTCAGAATCGCTTCATGACTAAAACCAAGGTCTGCACAGTTGTTCATGAGTACAAATGGGTATCGTTTGACATAGTGGTTAGGGTGTTAAACTGCTATTACCGTGATCGCGGAATCGATTCCCGTCAGATACCTTCGGAATTTTTCTGCTGAATTATTTTTTCAAAAATCCTTCTAGGCTGGGGGAATTTAGGGCGGAAACGCTGATGAACCTCCTTAACAACGATCCGTCGTGGCGCAGTTGGTTTATGACGGACTGTTGTTCGGCGGTCCCGGGTTCGATTCCCGGCGCGGGCTTTGGCCCGGGGTACTGGTGAAAACGTGCCCCTCACAAAGTACCTAAGCACTGAGAGGGGTACAGAATCTTCCTGTTGTGACCCGTCACTTCAGTGAATTAAAAAAAAATCAAGCGACTCAAGAGTGTACTAAGAAAGGTGCGCGCAGGTAGTGGTGGCGCCACGAGCGCATACAATAATGAACAAAGCGCTCGATTTCAAAGATCTCAGAGCGTTCCGTCATATAAATATGCCCCTAGCCACATAAATTTTTAACGATTTATAAAACTCTTTTTAATCCTCAATAAATGCAGCGAATGTTTCTTTTTTCATCTTTTATTTTTTTTACAGAAATCCGGAATCCGGATCCATAGTGCTTCTCTAAGTGCTTCAGCTCTGAGTGATGAGGTTCACATTTTCACCCCCGGGTTGAATTAACGAAAGCCCCCGCCGGGAATCGAACTCGGGAACGTTGGACCCAATGGTGGTCGATCTACCAGCATCGCGTCACAATTTCGCCCAGAAAAAAATTCAGTGTACGACATTTCAGCGGAGGAGCGTCTCCTCCAAGGTACCTGCAATTGTTGTGAAAATTAGGAAATTGAAATTAGAGACTCGAAATTCGAAATAGATTAGTTATCTTGATTGTTACAGAATTTCATAACAATCGAGTTAATTCCGGACGTGTCCCGTCATTATTTATGCACACTTTAATTACAGACACTCTTTTTGTCTCGTATAACTCGGGACTTTCTGCGCTGTGCGTTGCTGCGATCAGCGGATGTCGCAAATTGGAGACCTCGGCGCTAACTCTATTTAAATGTTATTTCAATAGTCCCACATTTTTTCCAGGTTCAGCTATTCCTATTGATTACCGCGGCTCTGTACATGGAGCAGTGTGCGCTAAGCATAATGGACACTTGCCCGAAATAATTGCTTGTATACCGTTATTGGCGTCCAGCGTCGGGGGCGACCGCGAAGACCGATCAATCTAATTATACCCGGCCATCGACTTTCTGAAGGCGTCGTCTTACTCGTCATGACGCAGGCCACATTAGCGTCATAGTGTTTCATGTAACGGGTGGGCACATTGAAAGGTAGAATCTGCATATCTTCCTGAGACTATCAAAATACAAATCTATATTTACGATATGCATGGGTATATATTTTTTAATGTACATATTCAATATTTTGAGATTAGGACAATGTTGTCCTCCCCCTCTTCAACAGGTTAAAACGTTTGCAAAAGTCAAACTGTTTTGCGAACTTTCAGATGGCAAGAAAATTACCAAATCTGAGATTCGCATGATATTAATAATTTAGCGAATAGTTGTATACATGTATGTGTTTCGCCTCAAATGGAACACGACTACAAATGTGATGAAAATAAAATTGATACGCCAGAAGCATCTTACATGTGTCTTAAACCAAGACGCCTTCGTTCGCAGTGCAACATGTTGCAATGATAATTATAACTGTAGCCTATCACAGGAGGATATCTTTTCCCTACTCAATTAATAAAAGATGGCACTTTATTAAACCGAAATGTCCGATACACTAGATGTCAGCGAACAACGTCAGGGTCTCTAGTTGCCCTAGACTGTCTCTTATATCACTGGCCTTGTCATCAACGTAATTAGTGAGAAATCTGCTTAGCAGGACAAGCGCGCAGTGCCCCGCCCTATACACGGAGATCCAATATATATATACATCTGATTGGCCATGTCTTTGTATGGCTGGACAGCAGAGGGCACCGCATAAACTGCAGCGACCCCATCGAAAGAAATAACAACTTTCGAAACCGAATTCTGAGTCTAATCCGAGTCAGATTTATGCGGTGAAGCAAGTAAACTTGGGGAGATTAGAAGTCACCACCAGCGTGCCAATTTGACATCTTTCATCGCCCGGTTGCGTTAAACGAAAACGTCTGTTCCGCGAAACCTAACATGCAACCTGAGCCTTGGGACATACTTGACATACACGATTTATGCCACTCACATTTTGCTCCTTGGAAACTTGGAAATCGTCAATTGTTCTTGCGTCTTCGGCTTCCACGTAACCCCCAATCTCCCAAGATGTACATGACGTTATTTAAAAGCCCGCGTCCAATACTTTTTAAACAATCGATTCCATTACGTGACATATTATCTATCCTGAAAGGAATGACCGAAAAGTTATAACCAGACTTTAAGTAACTAACTGTGTAATTTGTGATTCTGTTTTCGTCTGCCGTTGTGTTTCTATTTGTAGGGCTACCCTCATAAATAACGCGCCGCCTATGATTTAACCCTTAATCGAAGTCGAAAAGCATATTGGCTCGCTACCGTGGAACAATAGTCGAGACCGATGCCCACCAGTTTCAAAGCCATCGCCATTGTAGGACCCTTATTGTTGATTTTCAGCGAGTAGAACCAAAGCACATGTTACTCGGTCGCTGTTTGTAGAAGAACCGAGCAGCGGCTATCTCGATTGAAAAGTTAATTGTGAATCGGCCTAGAGAGTGCAAGCTAATTTCGCCTATTACTCTAAAAAACAAAAGGAGGCAATTGGTACCCTTCGAGGTGCATTTGATAGTCCTACTAGCGACTCCTTGTTGGTACCTTCTAATGAAGTTGGCGAACAACTGGTACCTTCGGATTGATGGCCCATGAGCTCTCTGAAGGATTGCACTCAGAGTTCTATGTTCGAGCCCTGTCTAGGATTGAAATTATTTACCCAATCAACCGGCCCTTGTGGTTGTATCTCGATATAACGGGTCCTCATCAAATCTCTTTTTATCCCCCCTTTGATGACCGTCACACAGACCGCACCGCACATCATGGCTGCCACCATCAATCGTCATTCTGTCAATTAAATCCCCACTGGATCCGGCATTTCGAACAGTCTGATTTTTGGGAGCGATGGACCTGAACTAATTTTGTCCAAACGGCGATTCGAACTCAGAAAATGCTCTAGGTCGAAATTTGTTCTCACATTAATTCGATTAGTCGAATAGATCGATTATTTGTCTATCGTACATCGATTTAAACGAGGTGCATTCTTGTGTTCCTTTGTTTTTAATGTCATCAGTTAACTGAGAATTTAGAAAATATGTGAGGCTGAAAATTTAATTTAAGAGGCATAGATTATATTATTTTTTAACACGGAATATAAGTATTTTGTCGAGTCACAAATTGCTCATAAGTTGTGGAAAGATAAGAAGCCAACGAGTATTAAGAGTGTCTCGTAACACGAAACGATGTACATAGCATTCAGAAAAAATTACCACAACACATACATGTATTTTGAATCAGGAATTGCAAACATCGTGCATAATTTAATCGCGACTTTGGTCATTTGATTGACAGTATCTGAGAACCATAATCGTTACTTGTATTAATTATTCCACGTATTTATTAGCGGAGGTGAGGCATGAAATAAACAGTAATGAATGGAAATTAAACAAGATATGCTCTACTAGTAGTAAGCACATATGTGCATGGCTAATTGTTGCAAGGACGCATTTCGTCAATCATACTTGTCAAAATCATTATTGTCAATATTATATTAATTGAATGATATATTTTATGGTTAAACATGCACTGCAGTTCAAATCAGTTGACCGCAGTGCATGCTTAATCACCAGTATACTTCAATAAATAATTATAGGGGATTGAAAAACTTCTTCTTCCCTGGAAGTAAGGATAACAGGCCGAACGACTAAAGAGGACTTTGATCTTCATTGGGTGTTTCAATATGTGTTATTTACGCACATTTTGTTATTTCCAAGTATTCATGGCATATTTATTAATATTGAAATAGCAATACTATGCTTTGTTCTGTCATTGGGCATGCGTTTCATATGAGTTATTCTTGTTAATCCATACATTTTGTTTAAACCCAGCTTGAAAGCATTCAACGCATACCTGTAGACAAAGACATCCTTTTTTAAACAATGCTTGGATTTGAAATCCCATTTTATCTGTGAAGCGTTTCTCCAATTTCCATTATCTTCTATTGTTGTAGCGATGGGATGTAGCAAATGGGAATTTGGTACAGTTCCGGTGTTCAGACAGCTATAGGTAAATGAGCTTAACGCAACGTCTATATATCGGAATATATATAAGGTGTGTACAATAGCCAATTCAACTGAATAAAGCGCTTACTTTTCTCAGTTCAACCGAATAAGGTATCTACCTTTGTCAGACCTGTTTAAATTTCTGGCGAATTTCCTTTTCACACGTTAGGGCCCACGTCGCATTTTGAAAATTTATGAAACTGTTTCCGATAAAAAATATATTGCTACAACACGTATCTGGCATAATATTTACTACTGGCATTTACGGCTAAGTATTTTCTTCGGAATCTGGAAAGCGGTTTTATTGCAAGTCGAATTGCGACTTGCTTCCACGAATTGGTTCAATATCACTACTGTTCAATATCCGGAAAGTAGCCTGCGTACAATGAGTATTGTTATGTATCTAGGAATGGAGACCTTATTGCAAGGTATTCTGTTTTATCGGAAGCGCCAGACGGCGTTGCTATCAACTAAGTTAAGATGACAGTTTTTCAATTTTTTAATTCACAATATCTTCAGCAGACGAATTCTCGGTTTTAATGTCACTATCAAACTCGCCATTTCACCTTACAAGTCGAAAATAGGCACATTGACGTCTGGACGTCACGCACAAAGGCGCCACCAGCCTCTTACAACATGAAACCAAATCTTTAAAGTGCATTATTTTTCTTGTATATTTTTCGATAAAGCAATTTCCTCTAACGATCCATTTCGATCAGTGGTGTTGCAAAATGTATTCAATACTTTATACACAGTGTATGTTTATAATTCCGTTATACTCCGAGTATACTGTACGTGTGTACAGCAGCGTAAAAGGGAACAATTGCCATCCAAAATTCCGGTCCGGGAAAAATATTAATCCCGCGTTTAGGCGCCTTTGGTATTTATATATATATGGTGTTGTCGATCGTGTCTGTGTGTATTCCACCACGATTATACGCTGCACATGTACATGTATGGAATATGAGAATCGGTGACAGATTGCGCTGTTATCGGCTGCAGACATATTGCACGAATGAAGAATGGTTGTATTGACTGGCGACAAGGCATTTGGCAACTGACCATTCGTACTCGTACCGCCTAATTAAGGGTTTCCCCAACCGCATTCATAATTCACCTTTTCCACGCGCCCTAAATTATACAGTTTAATGAAAATATACCGCTTCATTCAGATGCAGGGAGAATTCGGAAACTAGGTTTTTTTTACGTTTTGTTTAAAATAAACTACGCACTATTTAAGGCAAGTGTACCAGTGCACATAATTATATGAAGAATTATTTTCTCTGTAGGAAATGCAGATGGCGCTAGAGATATATATCGAAAAGCGATTATTGTCCTGGCTGCTTTGAACAAAAAATAATATTTTTCAAAAGAAAAATAGAAAATGCAAATGCTCTTAATGTAATGGTGCTGTGTGAGGGTGCCCAAGCCCACAAGAGCCCATAAAAGCACAAAGCTAGATAGATTTTAACGGCAAGATCAGAAAGGTACAGGAATAAAACGACGAAAGGAAAATCGAAAAATGTAATCTAGCGTTTCACTATGACCTTTAATTTAACATGGAAATGCCAAATTTGATTTGTGCTGCACTCCCGACCATTTCGAAAAATGTATATCACTAACTAGATATTGATGCCAATAGACATGTGGTTGAATACATAAAGCGCGTCAGGGAATAAATATTGATGGGGGAAATATGACATGACATGGTTACTGATTCATCATATTATTACAATACTGCTGTTTTGACCTTTCGCAAAGCTTTTCGAGAAACTTAGAACTTAGAGAGTAGTGGTCTCGCATAGGTTGGTTGCCTGATATTTACTGTATTTTAATGTACTGTATACTGTATTTTAATGTACTGTATACTGTACAAATGCAAACCGTATTTTTTTATGCGAATGGCACATGCGGCGTTTTAAAGTGCGAGTATACCGGTAAATAATACATTACGCAAAGCATAGCGATTGTAATTTACTGGGCAATGTAGAAAGGGACATACGTCAACGGCATAATCGATTAAGGAAAGTCCACATCGAGAATCGGGTCACTCGTCTAAATCAAATGAGCAGTGCTTGTTCACATTGTGCTTGTCAACAATTTATTTTTTACTGGAAGGTGCGAGAACGTTTTCAGTGTTGATTAACTAACATATATGATATCCTCAAAAATGTGCAATAGTATTAACATTTTGTTATGCTTCTGCTAATTGTTCAGCCAATTTTGCACAGAGTTCCTCTGCACTACGTGACTACAAGTTGTTCACTGATACGTGTTTTATTACCGAGCAAAAATAGCGTAGTTGTGTTTGTCAATTGTCATTGCGTATAACTAATACGAAACCACAAAGGCAAGTTTTTCATTTAATAAACAATCGGGTCCACTCTTTTGACGTCATTCGTGCAGACAATGGCGCGACAACGGATATGACGTCGTCCCTCGTTTCTCTTAATTGCGTTGCTCAGCAGAGCGCACCTTTGTAAAACCGCGGCGCATACGAATTGCAGATTTTAACGGCACTCTGAAACCAATGTTTATAAAAATATTAGCAGTACCTGAAATCCGCTTTGCTTCTCGTTATACGCCTACAAACCAACTTACAAACCAAGCCCTCCCATGTACAATTATGTCGCGTAGCGCACCGTGCATTTCAAGTCTTGATTTTCAAATGTGAATTAACACATGGAGAACCCAAGTTCGTGAGCGAAAACTTGCAAGTAGGATCGCATTTATGCGGTCGCTTTAGTCGCACGGAAGTAATTATACGTCACGCGGAGGCGGAAATGAAAACTAAGTGGGTTGAGATTTTTCTGGATGAGGATTATACCTGTCTAAATAACGTTTTCGACAAGCGCGTGTTCTAGCAGCAGAAAAGTTCGGCTCTTCAATAACATGAATACAAACTTCATTCGCCTTTTTGTATCACTTTTATATTCATTTCTAAGATATATGGGGTTTCTTCGTTTGTCTAACTGCATATTGAATATGACTACCGAAGATTCTGTACCACTGTTGTGCCATATTTTTTGCCAATATCCCAGGATTAAATAAACGAAAGCCCACATCGGGAATTGAACCCCATTGCCCCGGACATCAGTCGCACAACACCCACTTCATCCCGAAGCTGAATTTCAATCACAGAATATCTGAACAGAATTATCACATCCTGGGCACAGTGGATATTTATTTTCTAATTAATTCTACCTTGACGGATTTTGAGCCAAGGACTTGTGGTTCTATGTCAGAATGCTGATTGCAGAGTTCTGATAACCCGTACCGTCATTCGCTTATACTACATATCAACCGCGGCTCATGTAACGAAAACACTGTAGCCACCAGTTTCTCGAATATCTTCTTGATAATATTTAAGGCCATCTATCGCCACCTTCTGGTAAAGCGATGAAGCGATTGCGCTTCCGATTACTTCGACATTTCTGCTGCTTGCATAATTTTGTCGGTTTTTCGCACTTTGAAGCGCATCCCAGAGGCAAGAAAATAATTACAGATTTTAATCAATAAGAAACGACGTCGCACTCTCGTCTCTTTGATTTGCCTGACAACATTTCCTGTTTTCAAAACATTTCATTCCATTAGGCATGTGTTCACAACCAATTATCTAGATGGGCAGGAAGATGTTCATTAACTGAATGTAAAAATTGGCAGCATTTTATATAGGCAATGTGATAGACGACAAACCATCGCAGAAAAAATGTTTTTTATTCAACTTTGTTCATCTTCATTCGACTTCCGTCATTTCTGCCTTATGTAACTCCCAGAGTACCGCACCACCCATCAGCCCCTCGGTCCATTCTCCGCACCAATCGGGCAGCCAATATATCAGAATTAATTCTCCAATACACAAAATTGAATTGGTGAAGTACAGAGTACTTGTATTTCAATTTTTAAATGTATTGGTCTTTTATATCCGGGACATAATTGTATAGGAGATAATGACCCTGTGAAATCCCAGTTATCGATTCATCGTATTGTATTTACTTTCAAAATGTTGGAAACTTACACTGCTCCAATTTCATCACTAGTTAGTCAGATAGTGTCAAACAGTCAGTTAGTCAGATAGCGGATTGTTCAGATAGTGTCAAAATTACCGCTTACACACTATATCTCGGTCCAACCAGAAGTGCCGCGATTCTGTAAATGCGCCACGAATGCAAAGTCTGGCGTTTCCGTGATCACCCTGTAATTTTAGTGCTGCGGTAAGAAAATTGATATTTTTCTAATGAACCGACAGTTTATAGATCTTCCAGTCTGTAGAGTTCCATAATTGCTGTATTTGCTTATCAAAAGAAGAAATCGATTTCAATTCATGTCTGCACATGCTTAACCCTGACATATGTCGTCTGACGTTCTTTTGGTTGAGCATTTCAAAAGATAAAAATGCTCAATCGGTAAAATATACTATACTTTGGTCTTGGCAGGTAAATAGAACTTTCGTTTATAACTTCTGCAAGACTAGTGTACTCTATATAGTCTCGTAAAATCCGACAATCGAAGAAAATGGTTCAAGATGAGATAAAATTTCCTGCTTGGCCTAAGCTCGTTCAAGGTCGGAATTACGGAGTATTCTGTAGAACATACAGGTGGATAAATCATGAACGACGTAAATAGTTGGTAGAGAACAATTTTTGATTAGTTACCGATAACTATTTAATTTCCGATGCCTTTCTCTTGTCTTTTTACCGGGACTTAGTCGAAATTAGACGCTGTAACAAAAAACTGATGTCAAAATTTTAGCAATGCATCAATTGCTCATATTTCGTCGACAAGTAATGACTTTTTTTAATGATTTGATATCATAAATATGGTTAAATAATGTAAGAAAATACTCAAAATTCCTCTAATCTTAATCCAGCAATATTTTAAAATGTTGCCATTGTATTGAGGTTTAATTGATTCAATAATGATTTTGATGCACATTTAGAAATGTTTTCATGAATAGACCAGGATTTATTACCTTTTGGCATTGCTGAATGCGCAGGCTATACCATTTAGTATGGATTACAATTTATTTCTTCAAATGGAAGTTACTTATATTTATTTGCTAGTTCTGGTTCCAAATATCTGACTCTTTCACATATGTGGTTTCGTATTTCTAAGACGCTTTCCTGTGAAGGCATCGGAAGTCTGGAGCTGCAGGTTTTAGACTGATTCTTTTGTCAGTGGATTTTTACTTGATTATGCGCAAAATATTTGTATCATAAATTTAGTTTTCTAAGTTTTTTTTTCTTTCGAAAATATATTTCTCAATCATTCATGGATTTGCAGTACGGATAACTAAAACTATGCTTAAGTTGGAATAAAAAGACGAAGACATATTTGCACGAAGAATGTCAAATTGGCCTAAGTAAATAAAAAAAGAAATAAACTTGCCCTTTCGGGGGCACCAGCGTGTTTTGCTAGAGAATCAGCACTTTCATGTCAATTACATTGCTGCCTCGTGTGTTAAGGCAATCACACAACACAGTTGCTTTACAATTTGCCGTCGTGTCAATTTCATTGCTGCCCCGTGTAGGGCAATCACACTACACTCTGTTGCTTTACAATTTGCCATTTCGGGGGCACCAGCGTGTTTTGCCCCGAAATAGTATAAGATTCGAGTGATTGCTATTACAGTCAGTGCCTTAAAATAAGAATAGTCGACGACGAGTTGGCGAGACTCCATAAGTAAAAAAACATATAAACTGTAATTTGTCTGAGTTTGGTCTCTAAATCTTAATTTTTAGTCAAATATTTAAGTTATGACGAAAGTAAAGGGGGATATTTTTTAATACATGCGTTACAAATTACCATTTCTTGTGTTTCTGTCCCGTATTTGTGCTCTTGTGTTGCCCAACATTTCAAATTCAATATGTACCCGCAAGCAGCCCCAACAGGTTGGGCCTATGGCGGATATATAGCAAAGGACAGTTGCATAATGTCCTTTCCAATGCAAGCATCTACCCTCATAACATGACCAAAGTAGGGCATCCGCAGCCTTACCACCCTGGCTTCTAGAGAGGCTTGATATTCTCTAGTACTGACTTGTTAACCGCCGTCCCCAGTACCAGTGCTCAAAAGCATATTTCCTCCTTTGGTGGCATTTAAGATAACAATAGTCCTTTTCGAAGTGTGGTGCTCAAATATTGAGTTTTAAACGTTCAACAACAAATTGGATGGTTAAGCTAGGGTACCTATGCTAAAATTATTTGTATGTCCAGTTGATAAAGGTTGGACCTTAAACTATATATTTAAGAGAGTATCAATTGCGAATCTTGATTTTAACAAAATATTAATTAAGATTGGCTAATTTTTGCACAGATAAACCTAGTCCTGTGAATGAATATCAGATTCGCAGAGCAGCATTCGTTTTTCTTTCTAGCGTTGGTATATGCGGCGACAACTCTACTGCTTTAGGAATAGAGCGTCGCCACCAACACCTCGTTAAATCGTTCGTGTCAACTATACGAAAAATGTCACCAGAGTTCTCAGGGAAAGAACATTTTAATGGAAAACAATTTGTTGTCGCGTCGGTTATATGAGAGCATTCGTAGCTTTCCTTTCGAACGACGCTGTCAAAATTCCAGACAGGATTAAATAAGCATGCACTGAATTTGCTTTCTTCTAATGGGCAAATCTTTACTAACGACCAAAATGCACACGAATGCTGGAAGTAATTGCTTGTTTATAAGGGACAGCATAACAGTAAATATAATGTTTAATGTATGCCAACAACATGGTAGGGCCTAGACACAGTTACCCATTGGAAAAAGTATGGCGACTTTACGAATTTTTTTTGTCGCATGTCTTTAATTTCCTCAAAGTATTAAGGTATAATAAGGTATAAGGTTCCACAAAGGAATAAGGTTCTATGCAAGGTGGTTATTTTTTCGTTTACGCTTTTTCAAATAATTTTTTTTAAACGCATATACCAAAACGTTACGATTAGGTGAACGTTGGACATAACGTGTTAAACCACCATCGGCCTCTTCTTAATTACAATTACAATATATCTTTTTGATTAAAAATTACTTATTAGTAATTAAAACTACGCGATTTCAATTTGTTAGAAATTTAGATTTTAAACGTACTGTTTAATTGTTCTTGACAAAGCTGTGCCTCGTACATATTTTTTTTGGGACAGGGTTCGGTCACGTTGCTGTTGTGAGAAACTAAAGAGCCCGGGGAAAGAATTCTGGATCTGGAAGCGCCCTCACCAGACGAATGCAAGAATTTAACTTTTTTTTTTGGCAATAAATTGCACAGGTGAATCTGGATCTAATTATTTTGCGCTCCAATGACGGACCACACTGATTCGACAATAACTGCCGCTTTACCAAGAAATAGAAGTTCGGGTCCTCACCAACACGCGGCGCTGCGACCGTCACATGGTTGTCAAGACTTTTTCATAGTCGAACAAAGCCACCAACGGCAGCGTCAAATGTCTTAATTCGGGCCCTGTGACTTCCAATTTCTATTCAGACGCGTACGTGCCGAAGCGCAGCTGAATCATAAAAATAATCCACCATGCCATGTCATGCAAAGGACGGATATTAAAAGTCTACTGTACTGTACTGAGTTGGGGCCGGAAAAGTACCCTAAAATTTGCCAATTTTGGTGTGCTTCTTTAAGAACGAATTGCGTCGTCTCTGCTCGCATGAACATGTGCGGAAGAATGCTCGCGCTCACGAAACGCTAGGATTCGCTATCCTTCCGAGGCGTAATTTGGTATAGACAAAAATTGCTAACAAATTCTGTTGAAATGAAGATGCAATGTTTGATTAACGTATACATAGTTTATGCTAGTAGACAAAAGTTAGCCGTTTAGACCGCTTTTCATAATCATAAAAGGCAGAAAATGTTAATTTCGTTAATGGCAGAAGAACAGCTCGTTACTGGCCGTTATTGACATGAATCGGTTTCTATATAGTCTTTTACGGATATTGCGAAAATGCACTCTGCATGAATGTTGGTTCAACCGGAAGTTCCGACGTAGCAAATGTTTGATGAATTTCGGGTATAGAATTACTGGGGATTAGGATTGGCTAGATATCGGTGTTGCGTGATAAACATCAAAATGGTTGGGAGTTAGGCGTGTCCGTCTGTCCGTCCAGAAAAGTCCTTCTTTGACAGAGCGTGAAGGTTTTGGATCAGACAAGCAATCTGGACAACCCCCTTAAGACGGGATTCGAGCTACTGCGTCAAATTAGCGGTACTTTTGTGCGAGTGTAATTTCATTTGAGTAGAATAATATGATACTCCTCCATTTGCGACTTGACAGCTTAAGATTTTTGAGAAAGTATCTTAATTTTAATTGTTGAGCAATTTAAGGTAAAATGTTCAGAATACAATATATTTGAAATTCTTTTTAGGGGCTAGTATCAATTATAGGACCTCCGGTATTTTGTATTAGATAAAGGAGTAGCGAGGCCTGGTAATCGATTCCCAATGGGCTACGAAACTACTGAACTATGTTTCTTTTTATTTTTGGTTTGCAAATTATGATTCTGGAGTTAGCCACTCCATTCGTTTTGCATCAACGGTGCATAAAATCAAATATCTCATCAAACTAACCTCGCGGGAATTGAGTCTGGGACCGGGACCTGTTAGCAGTGTATCACGAAAAGGCCCATAAGATGGGTGCGGTCAAATTCTAGCTAGTTTCTAGAGGCCATTACAGTTCCGAGATAAAATTTAATTCAGTGAACGTTACTGTAGGCGCAGTGCTGCTGAAACAAATTCGATCTTGCTCTTGAATAATAAATTTGTCTCTAGAAAGATCCAAAGTAATGCACTTATTTTTTTGATCAAATATTTCGCTTAAAAGGATCTTCGGCAAAAGTCACTTCAAACTATTTCGTCGACAACCCAGACATTCCAGTTGAATCGGATGAGGGATTATTAAATTTATTTTTAATATACGTTCCATTTGACCAAAACTAACGACTTTTGTTACAGATATCATATTTGCGCTTGATCAATAGAATCATTGCCGCGAAGAAATATATTTGACATTTTATGAGGAATATATTTTAATCGAGATTTATTGGATAAGATGTTAAGTAGCTTGGATTCGAATTCTGTTCCTCTTTCAAATATTTATTAAAATATTTTAAAATATTCTTTCCTACCTAAATCACAAATTTAAATGTTCCCATCATGCATTAAACGAAAATTCTGATCGCATCCATTTTTTACTTTCTTCCACAATAGATTGGACACAGTAGCGATGATTCACAATGCCTAGTTTTGATTATAGGATTTATTTTATCCCGGATTTTATCGGAGTTCTGTGAAACTGTTAAACGTCGAGAAATCGTTCATTGATTATTTCTCCACATGACTCGTATTTTCTGGTTTAAGAAAGTAAGAAATTTAATACTCACGAGCCTAGACTGTCCTAAAATGTTTTGTTTCCCGTTTGGGTCGCGGCTTTTAAAAACCACCATTCCTGGATTAGTTTCTCCCATCGAATTGCGGATAATCCTTCTCCGTGCAGTGGAACTGATTTTGAGGATTAGTTTCGAGCAGTCTGATTGGTCGCCTTTGCGATCAATTGGTGCTCCTCCATATGTGGAGTAGGTTTCCGCTTTTTCTCTATCGGAGTTGGGTCGCGATGAAAATGGTAAAAAAGAACAACGAAAAACATTCTTTGTCTCGTCAGGACCAACATATTCGGTATACTTGTATAAATATCGATCGGGCACCGACATACAGAGTTGAACTGTTTGTTCTGCGCCCCCTGGTCCCTCACCACTGTAGACAAGTTTACACAAACAATTATTGACTCGGACATTATTTTTCTTTTATCGGTCACATGTATTTCCCCCATTGGCAATAAGTACGTCGTCACTTTACCAGCCTCGGCAATAAAGAAAAAGCTTTGTACAGTACTTGGATGCCCTACCATGTTACGCTCGTGCACATATAGCGCTATTGTCTGTAAAGATCAACAAAAGAACGGTTTTGAGACCCTAAAATTCAACTAATTTTGTTACCGTGTGCACCGTCTATTTTTTAATTTCTGGAACTAGATTTGATATAGGGGTAATTTCCAGTTCGGCGCGGAACGACTGATTAACGGATGGGTAAACTCCACGAAATAATAAAATATTAATTTGAAAAAATGTAAATCTCGAGGGTTGCGTGGATTCGAACGTCGGATTTCGACTAACTTGGTCAGTTTTCGAGCCGACTGGGCTATGGCAATCCAGCGTTATGCGATCAGCATTTACCGAATTCAGTGTTCAAATCCTGACTACTAGTAAATGGTAATGGTCAGACACATTTTATTTTTATCTGTAGTTCTCCGCTCGTAGAACCAACACTTTTTCTAATAACTAGGTAGAACTAGAATTGTTTGCCAAATAGTTAATAACACATTTACCGTCAATAAATATTTATGCCTTTATAATATGAACCATCATGATTGGGATATATTTTTTTTCTTAACTTTTGACATTTACGTGAGGTTATTTTCATTGTACTGTTAGCTTACAAGGCACAGAAAATGATCAAATCATAGCACAAGCAACATTCAAGTTGCTTGTGCAAAATCCCTTTTCGGGCAAACGAAAAATTCAAAATAAAATTCGAATTATAAATAACGTTTCAACAGTAGAAGCAACATAATTGTATTAATACTTTCCGAAGTTAGTGATCAATTTTCAACCGGTTTAACGTAAACAAAACTTGAAACATTCAACGTGGAACTAGTCGTAATTTTTGTTGTGCGCTTTCCGGTTCACATCAGTTTCTATTTGCCAGCATTTCCGCATGCCCGCAAAGTGCTGTTTGTATTTCGTATTCATGTTGTTTACAATGTCATACAGCGTCTGTTGAGTATAATGTGGGAGCGCAAAAATACATTAATCCCATATGGCGTTCCAATATCGAAGCACTTGATGCATCATAATGGTACACAATCTTTCAAAACGCATTAAAAGTACCTTTATGATCACGAATCAATGAAATAGCGAATTATTCACCATATGTTTCATTTAATTTATTTCAGTTATTACATTTGTATTCGTAAATAGATACAGTTTATTTTTTCGATGGCTAAACTGAATCACTCCTCATTCAATCCTCGAAAGTTATCAGAAATCAGAAAATATCCGACCATATGTCAAAATATTTGTCACAACATTGAGACGTGGAAGTATTTCTTTAGAATTATTTTTGACTTACTTTCAAATATTATATCATGATGCGTTGGTTATTTTATTGTCTTAGAGTTTCGAAAATCTACAATGTTTTTGTTTCCTGAAGATCTGAAGTAAACGTTGTTTATTGACGGATCTTTTTCCCGACTCTCGATTGCTTCAATCATTTTATATTTTTTGTGCAGGTCTTAGTCGAAACAAACCATACCATTGATCGAGGTAATCAATTTTTTTAAAGAAAGATCTGACTTGATAGTTTCAGTTCGTCATTTTTATTTTGCTTCCCGAATGCGAAAACAACGATAACGTGTGAACAACTTAAATAGGTAACGATCGTTTTACTGCTCATTAAACGTTACTCGCCATTTTCGATTTTAGTAGCAAAGGCGTTCTAGATGATATGAAATATGTATGTGGCTATGTGCATATTAACAATGAGCTCAAACTAGACGCGCCTGTTTTTGATCGATAGACTAATTATTCATTTTACCATCGGCTTTTGACGTCGTAAGATAAAACACACACATAAAATAGTTATAAATTTGATGCTTCTTGTTATTTGCTTTTGTTGGTCAGGGAGAAAACAAATGGACGTGGTATTGAAAATAGAGTCAATAATTATGCACATGGTTGAGTTAGCCATGTTGAGTTTATTAAATTATTCTTTGCGTGTTGGAGAAGTTTCGTAAGAAGAACAAGTATTAGGTTAATTTTTTGTGTGATTATACGCTGAACACTACTTTATGGCACAAAATGCCAATTATCGCCATGTATAATTGTATTTCCAACTAATGATCTCTCATGTTCTATCAGAATATACAGATCAATATGTTATTCTATCAGAACATAAAACATTTTCTGTGCATTAGTCCTCGAGGTGGAAATTTTTGATAGAGAATATTATTATTATATGGCGCATTCATATTCGGGACTCTGCCAAATTACATGTTTAACTATTTTTTAGGGAAACATTTTGCAAATAAAATTGCTCGACGATATTCATTTGCGCATAATCGTGCATGCTTGTGAATTGAAAGATAATAACATTTTGAAAACACACTACTGCTAAAGAAGTACATGGGCCTAGTGCTTTTGATTTCGCAATAACCGTTACTGAAAAACGCATTTAGCATGAACAGCTACTGCATTTTAGAAAACAAAATCAGTTATTAACAGAACAATAGACAACTTAATTTATTAGGAAATGCCTAGCAGCATATGTTGCTTAATAATCGCATGCTCTTTACGTTTAGACTCCACAAGTCAACATTTTGGAATGGGTACAACCGAATAGGACAAATATTTAATCACAGAAGAGATACTATCAACATTTAACAGCCAGTGTATCTGAATTTTTTCATCACAATTTTTTTTTTTAAATATATTGGAACTCCAATTTTCTTTAGATATTTGCAAATTGGCAACCCGGTTTAGATGTTTCAGCAAAATGCAAAGTATATTATCACATATCTGAGTTCACTGTATTGTAGCCCATTACATAACTTAACAATATGATCGGAAATTATGTGATGTTTCGAAAAGTCACTTCAAAATCATGTCAAAAGTTGATTCAACATGATATCTCATTTGAAATTAGAGAATCATAGGTAATGTAAAAATTTAACATATGGACTGTAGCAGTTTACTTTCCTACTTTCTTTTAAACAGCAATCCTATTTAAAAGTTACAAGATGCATATTTTTTTTACCGCAATGCCCTTTGTGATCTTCTATGTCAAGTCTTCTGTAGTCACCAATATCTCTATTCACATCTCTATTGCAATAAATCTCCACGTAACAAAATGTGATTCGGAAATTCTAGTAATCACCAAAACTAAAGTCACAGCCAACAAAACAGACCAAAATGACGATCATTTTCAACAACAGAAACTAAATAATAGAGAAATTTTGGCACTTACGATGCAATCGGCGAGAGGCAGCAGAAGATAAGATCTTGGCGCAGAGGAACAAACGTCCAAAGGTACGTTCGGCAAAAGTTCTTTGCAGTTAGTTGGGAACCGGTAGCAACGCCGCGACTCGTTCGGGGGAATTCTTTTTATTGATTTGGTAGGATCAGGAGTACTGACTGAAAACTAAAAAGAGTCAGTTAAACAGAGGTCGGAGAACAGGATGTCTGCGTATGAGGTGGATTGAACAGCGCCGTCCGCGCGCTAGCAAGTGAAAGACGGAATGCGCTATCGGGCTCACTGTTAAATTGTCAGAAAGAGAGAGAGACTCACTCGGTCAAAGCCGCAAACGCTTCTATATAGCACCTGCGC
The DNA here is from genome assembly GCA_034698785.1 of Mycogona germanica. Taxonomy (NCBI): domain Eukaryota; kingdom Metazoa; phylum Arthropoda; class Diplopoda; order Chordeumatida; family Chordeumatidae; genus Mycogona; species Mycogona germanica. The sequence continues at coordinate 16,824 of JAQGBY010000651.1, read as the reverse complement.
TACTGTGTGTGTGGGAGGGGGGGGAAAGGAGGAGGTGGTTCAAAACTAAACCGTGGTCACCCTTGTCGTCACCGTAGCGCAACAACTTCGCGATCAGTATCGATAGCGGGATATCGCGATACCAACGTGTCGGTTGGTTGGGGATAGATATGGTGTAGGCGGTGTGGAGGAGGAATCGGATTTGGTGGGAAAGTAGAAAACTTGGTTCCATACACAATCCAGTGTTTTCATGGCCCGCGCCGCGTCGGGATACGGACTCGCGATTGGCTGGCGCTGTTGCACGGTGGGCGTGGTGGGTTTTGGAGGGGGGGAGGGGGGGGGGGGTGGCGTGAATAGTTTGGCGAGACGTCCGCCAGGTGGCGTGTGATAATAGCGCGCGCTTGATCGTGTCTTGGAGAGTGGCTTGTTTTTTTTTTTTCGTGAGTGGTCTAGTCTCAATGACGATGGTTTGTTTGTAGGTGGTTTTTCGTTGGTGGTTTTTGAAGGGTGGGTGGGGGGGTTCGTGAAGTTTGTTTTTTATCTAACGAGTTGTCCATTCATTTCTTTGGTGACATTTGGTGACAGTTTTCACGTCCTGAAACGTGCATCAGAAACTGTTTAGGCGTTTTATTCGGATTCACGGATGACCGCTACCGTGGTTTCTGTTTTATCAGCCAGGACTGATCAACACACATTAGGTGTATTAAGTGGTGAATTCGGGACAGGCCGAATGAAGGCGAACCGAGTGGCGAACTCGCTTTTATAATAATATTTTACTATTATTTTAATTAGAACTGGTAATTTCGAAAAATATAGAGTTTCATGCAGACCGGGAGTTGAACCACGGATCCCTGGATTTCCGGCCCAGTGCTCTACCAATTGAGCTACCGACACTTTACACTATACCTCTTAAAATAATAGTAAATTATTATTAATAAAATATTAAGAGTTCGCCACTCGGTTCGTCTTCTTCATTCGGCCTGTCCCTTCCTGTTCTTCATTTTGCCTAACCTAGGCTGCATAGGAAAGGGATCTTTAACGTCCCTATATCATACAGGTACGGGTAATTATTTTACTTCTATTCCGAAAGAAGGCGCGTGAAGGAATTTCTCTCGCCCGAAGGTGTCGGTCGGAATCGAAACCGCGATCACGGGCCACGAGGAAAACACGCTATCCTCTCGACCACTCGACACCTCTGCAGTGTTCTTAAGGGTATTGAAGAATTGGCCAAAATTGTTTTCCCATACCAAATTCGTAATCTGGTTAAATGGATGTTATCGGCTGGTCTATCACGACCGCATAACTCAGCCTAACTGCTGTTAAATTGGGAAGCTCCGGAGTGTTGCGCGAAGCCACGTCGGGGGGAGCTTTACGCCACGCTCGTTAAAAGCTAATACAGGGTGGCGCAAAAGTACCCGGCTCGCCGATTCTTTCAAAGTTGTGGTTGTAACAAAGTCCAATAGCTCAATTAGAAAACCCGGGTATTTCACTGCAATGCTGCTATCGCACGGGAAACAAACACCCTGGGAATTGCTATTCCAACACAGAAGATTAGGTTTAAAAGTTTAAGGAGACATTACAAGGATAATTTTAAAACTCTGCATTCCGTCGTTGCAGTTGGTATGGATGGGTAAAGGAGATCCGATGGAGCAACTAATTGCTGCCGTCATTTATTTCGACACTTAATTGGCAAATCCGACATTTTGGTGGCCGTCTTTGGGGAAAATGGACGCCAAAGTGGTGTTTAAACGCGCATCATCCACTAAGTACAGATACACACCTTCTTCGCCAATTTCGTCAAATTTAGAAGCCGTGCGTTTGGTTTTATGACAGGAAAGATTAAAGATTAAAAATCATCGCATCCATTTTACACTCTTTGCATGCGTTTTGTTGTGCATGGTCTTGTTTCCATAATCACATAGTAACGATGTCAACTTGTTACGCGTCTTGTTTATGCGCTAGCTGATAGTCGTGCGTCTACATGCATACGAAGGCAATGCTGTTTGTGATAGTCGAAGAAAAAAGTCTTCTAACACAATATTCCAGAAAAATGAATGCAGAGTAAATGGTGCGATTACGCGGATGATCAATGGGTGCGATAAAATGGTATTAGATAATGGATATTGGGGTCACTGTAGGTCCATCAATATGTGGACCAAGTGGTAAATGACTAGCAATGCAAATATTCGTATTCGTAGAAACGCGAATATTATTTTATTCGCATTCAATAGTATATCCTTGAGTAAATTCCCATGTTGCAATGTTTCAGTAACTTCTCAAGCGTGCAGAAGCTCTTCAGGATCGCATGAGAATCCAAAACAATCAATAATAACGGCAATGTCTCGTTTGCCTAATATGACATATCGTGGCCGTTACGGGCCACCTGTTGTGACGTTTAGGAGAACATCTATGGTTACTTTACGACGCCGCCTGTAATAGCCATCACTCGAATGTTGTACTTTTTGCAAGTTGATTTTTGGAACATAGTTGAGATCGAATTTCCCGTAGTGGCATTGCGTCGTCTAAATTATTTATCTGTAATTGCTATCAATTTGACAGCTATTTATGAACATCCGGTTTGATGTGCGACTCAGATTTATAAGTCACCAAAATTCGGCAACACACCATACACTATAATGATTTTGGTCAATTGCACTGTATCGGTCTGATGGATTTTTTATTTTCATTTTACATATATTGTAGGCGCACTTGGATGGGATATAGAAAATATAAAAGAATTATGTCAGATAATTTTTACTGTAATGATTGTAAGATCATATGCATACTATTAAAGTTCCATTCTTAGCCATTTATACACTCTACGTCCTAAGCGTTCATTTGTAATTTGACGATTCCCGGGTCAATTCCCTACGCAGGCTCCTATTTATTCAATCACTGCTGTCTGGTTTAAAAATGAGACAGACCAGTATGGTGACATTTTGTTTTCAAATCGCAAAACTTTATCGGATTATGTGTGTAATCTACTTGCAAAAAATGAAAACAAAAAATACGGTAATGTTGAGGGAAGTTCTCGACTGATAAGCATTAAATAAATCTTTAGTTTGTCTTCACACTATTGCCACCTAGAAAGGTGAAAAGCCTCCTCAACAAACAATTATGATGATGCGACGATCTTTGGTTCAATCCCAGTCTGGAGTACTAATAAAAAAAAGATCCCTTGAATAGTGTTCTTTAGGTGTGGTCCTTAATATCTCTTGGTGTACTAATCATATATGCATTCTGGGGCGAGTTATTGGCACAGGTCGGGACTCAATTGTCGAGAGCCAACATTCAGCGCTGTGGTGAATTTCTATTTATTTTTATTTTTGTTGAGAGAGAAAAGTGGTCAATTGATCTAGGCGTCCATAAATCCCTTTTCTTTTCTTGAGAGCTCAACGAAATAGGTTATTGGAGACCTTTGATGCGGCTTTCGTCGCTTGATCGGGTTAGACATCCGAAAAGACGTTTCGAGAAAAATGTGTCCGATCGTGTCAGGTGCTGGTGAATATTTCTGCAACACAAAACCGCACCTTTGCGGTAAATAGTGCGGGTTGGATGCGCTGTGAGTTGAACGTGATGTGATGGCCTACGCTATGCCAATATAATGGAAGGACGGCATAGGACGTCGCGAGTGGCGGCCTCCTGTGGCAAGACATAGAAACCAGCGTTCCTCCATGGCAATCTGGGATAGAAGGAAAGAGATCGAGGACGTGGAATATTGGAATCAAATCTATCAACATTTAAGTTTTAAAATGCGCAAATTTTTTGAAAAGAGAGCAATGTTTATACATTGCTCTCTTTTGATTTATTTTGTTCTATAATGGTTTAAAAACAATATTACAATGGCATTATTTAAACATTGAATGTGCAGGGGTATGCTTAGAAACATTTATTGCTAATAAATTCAATTATTCTGAATTACCATCAAGTTCAGCATCAAATGAATACGCGATCTGTCAAATTGTTTCGTTTCTCCTCATTTTTCAAAACAATTGCTGCAGAAAATAAAATGTCGGCCAATAATTCAAGCTTAATCTCCCTTATTTCATGCCCAAAGATACACGTCATTGGGATTCACGTCATCGTGCCTTTGATTGTTAACTTTAATTATTGTGTCCGCTGGAGTGGGTTAATTTTATTATTCCGATTTGTAACAGACAGTGCTGGCAGCCAAATAATTGTACGAGGATGAAAGGTCTGTTTACCTTGGGAACTGGATTCATGAATAATTTATCTCAATTAATTAGTCGTTTAAATTGAGCCTACCCAATTAGAGAGAATCTTCTTTCTAGAAATTTAAAATACAATAAATTAGATATCCGGCTGCCTTTGACATGACGACCAACAACCCACCAACACCCTAAAGTATAGCTCCAAAAATAATTGTGCACATGAGGTTTATCCCCTACATAACGCACTAAAGTGTTCTGCATCAGTTGAATTAACCCTAAAAAATTAATGGTGCACTATATGTGCCATTAAATCTGAATTATGACACCTGAAAGGATACAGAGTTCCAGATGCAAGCATATAGATAGTCTTTTTCGTTAATTCGTTGCGATCTTGCGGACAAATTATTCCGTACATACCAGCATCACCCAAATGGATGGGAATCCGCTATACTTTGTCTAAAACACATTTTCTGTTGATTGGCTTCTAGTTCTCGCAATTCTTTGTCGCATTACCCCTATAACGACATATCCCTCCCCCTTTGTGGATGAGCCGCAGGTTGCGTTGGACGGTTGCCAAGTGAATAAACGCTGCCCAAGATAGAATATGAGCAACAGGCGAATGCTCTCAATCGTTTTCATTATAACCCCTACGGCGATTTGGAAGCCGGGATGCGCATTTCCTGACATTTCCTGATAGGGACATCCAATAGCGACAAGCATCGAGAACGTTCATGTGCGACAACTGACCCTGGGTCAAGCCAAGCTGATGACCGATTTCATCCACGCGACAATGCGAGTGAAATATCTCTCTCTGCTAAATTTCGTTGGAAAATATAATAGGATCGCTTTAGTTCATCAGTTATTTGCTGTTCCGTTACAATATCTAAATTAAGTTTGAATACTCGCTAGAGCACCTGAATTCCTGACATTCCCATAACGTGAATCTTAATTTGGCCTAACGCGAGATGAATGGCTTCTCGAATCAAAAAGCTGGATATTCAAATTTACGTACGAGTGAAACCAAAAATGAAAAATAGCATTTCCATGAATCAAAACGTGAAAAATTCCATCGTATATCTCTTGCCGATATTTTTGATATGTCATGAACTAAGTGAAAATAATTTTTTTAATTATTATACATTCAAGTTACGATAGAATTTGAATTGGCTCCAAAAGAAACCTTGAATTTATTCCACATATGTGTGGAATAAAAAAGAAATTTTTAATGTTCCATGGCGTGCGTTGTATGCAAATTGACCATTGTGAATAATGTATGGTAGAGTCATTGTACTTCAGTTGGCTAGAAAACAATGGCCATATTAATCTCAGGCGGTTTCGATTCCCCACAGTTACGAAAATTTGCTCCACCGATCATTTTTTATCAACCGCTGCCCTAAAGTGTGCGTATATTATCATACAGTGTATCTGTAACGCATACATGTATGTCGTTTACTAATCAGTTTAACATTGGTTCATTTTCATATTGGTACGGAATGAGATATTTCTTTCATCACCATAGCTGAAGCCCATGCACATAAATTCATTTTATTTTATGCTGAATTTCTTAATTTGTCCAATGTGTGACTAATTACTTGAAAGCGAATAAGGATAATCGGTTGTAGAATTTACCTAGAACCACTAATTCCGTGAAACCAGTTATGGGGTACTGTCGATGTACAGTAGTTGACGATAATTAATTAATCCCACGTAATTAATCACTAGAAATTCTAACCGTAATTATGTAAACGCACTTGTGGGGATATTATAGGGTAGCGACACTGTAAGCATGCTTTAAGGCGCTTGAGAAATTTAAATTGTACTTGAGATTGGACAAAATACTCCACGGAGATCTTGCCCGTCGCAAGTGATACAAACCACGTGGTCGAATCTTATTAAAAGTTGAACGCAGCCTCTCAAGCACTGTCGAAATTCTTGAGCACATTGTCATTCGAGAGCACCTAGTAATTTCTTATCAAAGTATGGCCGATTCTGCTCAATGTCTACGTCAATGTCAACTCACCTTGCTCAAGCATGTTTGGCCAGTGTAACTAGAGTATTATCGACAGAAAATTGTACGGGATTACAAAATACTGTATTCATTGTAAGGATAATTTTTGATCATATTCACAGTTTTAATGACTATGATAAACCGTTTAATCGTTCCTTTTACAGGATGCGAATTCCGCGCACAGTTAGGTGAAGGATTGTGAAACGGATAATTTGTCTGATTATTTATTGTGGGTCTTTATTGGATAATGAAAACGTTTTAATTTTTTTGAATTGACCAACTCAAGTTTCGATCATCTGATCGATTCTGATGTTCTATTTTAAATGGCAATACAAAGAAAAAACTATTTAATTGCCCCATGTACTCTATTTTATTGCCGTTTCCATAAGGTTTCATTGAACAATTGACTAAAATTCGTGGAAGTTGTTTGGTACATTGGTCAGTTGAAATTAGCAATCACTAGGTTTTCTATTTTTAGCTTTCATTTCTGATTTCGTTGAAGGAGTGCCTTGGTACATTTCAGAGTAATGATGGACAATTTGGGACTACAATGGATTTCGTGGAAGTTGTTCAAATCCAAACATTTCGTCATTGGTCAGTTGAAATCAGTAATACAGAGTATATCTTCATTTGTTTATAATTTTTGTTAAAGTATTGTTTTAATAAAAAATTAAAAGGTTCAAGCATGGCTAGACAGTTGTATAACTAACTAAATATTGCAAACTAGTTTTATATGTTACTAAACGTAGTCGAAAATGAAAAATATCACTTGAGTGCATACATACTGAGTTTACTAGGCGAATGATCTGCGATTGGCTCGCGTTGAATACTCGATAAAATAAATCGGCCCTGACGACTCAATCGATCAAATCGAACGTAATGTCGTTTCCAATTCAATGTTCCTCCTGTTGAAATTATGCAATTCTCCCAATTACATAATCCACCTTGATCGACCAATAAATCACACAAATTATTAGTGACGCCTGACTGAAAATAAATTACACAATCAATTCTCCTGTCTAATTGAACAATAAACCAGCTGCAATGTTATTGTCAAATGAATACGAAATTCGAGATTTAGGAAATTGATTTTTTAAACAAATTCGATTCGACCGGAAACGCCACACGTACAGTAAATGCTGTTATGCTATGTTCGTATTCAGTGTAATTTCGCTTTCTGGTTAGACCTACTGCGCGCCACCAGATCACCAGATTTATTATTATTTTAATAATTAATCTTGGTTCCCCATTGTTCATATTCCATCCAGCTACACAGGGATTCCATGGAATATCCGCTAACTGTCGGCGTTCGGTTCTAAGAACATGAAATTGGTCAACATTGACATTTAACATCGGCATGCGCTTTGAATAGAGTATAATTCGCCATTAGATATTGCTTTTAACGCTGGCTCTCAAGATTGCGCCACAATGCCGACAGGAAGCAATATTTCAAAATGGCAAGCAGCAAAGTGCCGTTTGCCGCTAGGAGGTGCTACTGTCATTTGGTATTTCTGTACTGTCGAGGAAGCGGATGTCTGTCCGTCCGTTCATGTTTTATATGACGGATTAACAGACACATGTGGCGAGCTTGTGCAACCGCCCCAAGTATGGCGCCGACGAATGGCAATTTTTTTCCTTCCTACACTGGACTGATAGATCTGGGGCAGTCCTTTCAAAATAGGGAGAGTGTAGAAATTCTCGAGATTGGCGAATAAGAATTGAAGATTTTAAAATTGTGCAGTTTAATAAAAATGGCAAGTGGCAATTGTTTTCCACAAACAATTACGTTTCAGATATTAACGACAATAACTAAAAAAATTAAATTAAAATTATTTTACAAATTATTTTAATTTGGCATGATATTACTGAGTATTGGACTATTTAGTATAAATTTTGTTTTTTATTAAAAATTGGTTTAATCATTGAAAATTTTGAAATTATGCTTTTATCCAGATTGGAGCTATCTGGATATTTCAAAATTAGAATTTGAATCGAATCGTAAAATATTTTGTCAAATGCCACAATGCTCATTATCCCAGTTTCTAAAAATTACCGTTATATCAATAATTAATCGATGAACGACTTTGAAATAAGGAGACATTTTCAATCTTGTGAAACAAACTTAAGCTGCAATGTACTTCAAAGAAACACTGTAAGCTGGATCGAAATTGAATTTAACAATGAGCGATAACAACATTAAAGCAGATTGGTTAGATCAACAGACATTGGTCGTAGGTGGAAATGTGAATTTTCGTTTCAACGGCACCGTGGGGTCCTTAATAGCATCTTTGTGTGGTCTAGACCAATCCATTTAGATTTCTACGAAATGATATTGCAAATGTTTCATCAGGAATGTTTTACGAATTCTAGTTTAATGTTTTCGTGCGACACAACAATCGCAGCGCTTTCATATTTTTTCTTCAAATGTATGTCTTACCTACGTGCGTTTTTGCTAAAAAAAAAAACCTTCCCTTCGGCAAGGTAGTAGACTGGACCAGCTCACGTAATTTTCAGACCGTGGCATTAAAACTTGGCTTAACCTAATAAGAGGAGATAGAATATTGGAAATTGTCCAGTGCATCATCTAAATGGCCAGGACAATAGGTTAAAAACGTAGGGTCAAACGTCATGCAGCAAAGGTGATCGCACACTTTGTAACCGGAACAAATTCGTACTTGATATTGATTGTGGTTGGCTCGTTCTCGAAATGACTTTCTTTGGTGGTCATTAGAGGCGCAATTATCTGCAGTTATTATAATGCGATAATGCGATACTTAAAGTATTCGGTAACAGGATATCATGGTACGTTTTCAGTATGTGGTCTAATAATTTATCTATGTGTGTGTCGATTTAAGAATACACATGTAGCCTTCAACTGCTTCTATCGTCAATTGCTGAATATTATATAATCATAATCTTATAGATTAGGGATTAGCGGAATGCTGGACGCAAAACCAAAATGGCGATAAGAGTTGGCGTTACTATTATTATAAAAACAAGCGGGTTAGCCCGAAACAATGACGGGAATAACCCATTGATGTTGGGATTATGTGGCGAACATGAATCAAAGTTGATTCCTCATGACGATTTCATGACGAAAATGCTGTTTTCCCTCAATAATATACTATTTTGCGCATGCGCTGTTACGGAAGAAATTTTTACTTTTGCATAGAAAATTTATTAAAACGAAATGTTTAAATTATATTGATTTTCTATTTATTTAAGTATACTTAAAAAGTATATATTCTGAGATTCTATTCATAAAGTGCGTCGTTTTTTGAAAAATCGCTTAAAGCTGATAAATGAAAAAATTAGTTGTAATAACGTGTTGCTTAAAAATTGTTGTATTCTTAAGAAATTATATTTCGTGTAATGTTAATTTAAAAAATATGTTTTAGGGGTTGTTCAGATCATTGGTCCTGATGTCTCGCACGTTGGAACCAATGTCCAGGCATGTTCATGCTTGCTAGACAAATGGATTTTTTTTAAAATTCGGATAACCACATACGTCTCTGCTGACACTTAGCTATTTTTGGTGCCAGCAGGCAAACCAAGCCCGCAATTTCATACACTAGATCTGCCATCTGCCAAACGTGGAGTGAGACTATTTTTGTAACTATATAGGAGTACATACAGAATATAAAACAATCAATTGATTATCGTTTAGATTGTTTTTACGTTGCCGGAGCAAGCTAAAAATTTTATCTGCAAAACATTGGATCGAGAAGCAAAAGTGGAGACGAAATTGTTTCAACTATTATTTAGTGCAATTCGAGATTTTTTTCTTGCGTGATTAAGGGATCATTAATGAATCGTAAGGGTCCGTACGTCTGTAACATTGTCCGCACAGTGTGAACAATAATTAATTTCTTCTTGAACCGAGAATCGAAACCAGAACTTCAAGACGCAATTTGACATTGTGAGCGGGATAGACAATAGACAATGAATGCCGAATTTCGTGATTTTTGCATCGCGTTCTCACCAGATGGCGAAATACAGATCTATATCTCCTCGTCCTCTCGTTTTCAATTTGGCGTGGGGGCAGACTGGAGGCGGGCGAGCGACAAGCTTTCAAGAAGATGTCGAATCAGAGAAACTTGTCCCAAAGCCAGAGTAAGTAATGGACGCTTAGTTCTGGGTAAATATTTCAGTCCAGCCCAGACTCGGAGGGAGAAAAGCCGGCGACGGCAATAAATGCGCGACACTCACACGTGTTTATCATTTTCTTTTTTCGCCCTTTCACTACCAAACATAGAACGCAGTTTGTTAAATGGCATTAGGTTAACCGATCCCACTTTTTTTTCTACAGTTGTTTCAGTTTGCCTTGGTTCGTGGGAGTGCTATTGGAATGTATAACTCTTCGGCTAGGTCATAGCAGTGGTTCTCGTACTTCCATAAAACAGCATTAGTTTCAGAATCAGCGTGGCATTTTTATAGCAGATTCGAATCCAAATTGGACCTTTTCAGTAAATGTACTTTGTAATGATATTTATTGTATTTGGCACTGCTCGTGACCCTTACAAACCGGCAGGTCGCTTTTCATAAGATATTGGACGTCTGCTTTCATTGACTAAGACACCTAAACATTACTTTTAAAAAAATGAAAATGTCTAGGTTTTCCTTGGACAATTTGCAGACGATAGCAGCGTCATCCAATGCTAACGCGAGAGGCCAATCTGCAGTTATTCAATATAAACGTTGCCCGCCATTACGCCACTATCATCGTATTGAAAGTCAGCCGTTCACATGTAATTATTCGATTCGTTTTGACATTAAGCACGTCTCTTCATGGTATCCTGTAGTAGCTCAGTTAGCTATATTTTAGTGCGACGGTACCGGGTTCGATTCGCGGCGCGGGTTCTCGTTTATTTGATTTCGGGGTACTCGTAAAGACGTGAGCCCCCAAATAGTCCACGAGGGTCACGGTGGTCCCATTACGAGCGTGTAGCGAATTAATTTAACTGGATTGATCGAACAACTTGCTGGAAACGGTCATCCAAGAAGGGTGTCCAAAAACATTGATATTATCCAAGAGTTGGGGTGCAGCCACGAGACAAACCACAGACGCATCTTTTAGAGGAGTCCACTTTGAATACACTTCAAAGTCATTCAGTTTCTAGAAGACTAGAAGCCTAAACAATGTGTGTATCAAATTTTAGTGGAATCGATTTTTTGTGTCAAAATGTGTGACCATGTGGGAATTCCCCGCGGTACGTAATATGACGTCATCTAGTGGTTATTAACGGTTTTGGCGGATTTAGAAATACTTGCTCCAGAAAATTTCCTATGGATCTTAAAGCTTCTTCTGGAAGAAGCTCTCACTCTAATAGGAAAACGGCGCTTTGGGAAAAAAGTATTACTCTCTCTAAAGGGTCTTTGAACCAATTCGCCTCAAGGCATAAAATGCTCCATTTATATTAATATGCATGCCACTTTACAAAAAGATTTTATTCACTTTACCAGGTCGATTTTTCTATTCGGTGGGTCGCTCTTTATATATATTTTTTGCCCGTTTCGCAGAATTACAGTGTATTGCAGATAATATAGAAACCGCCATTAATGGCCATTTTTATGGATTAAGAAAGTTAAGGATTTTTGTTACCCCTTCTGGGATTGAATTGATAGGAGGGGTTGAAAATATATGGTCGTAAAAATATACAAAAAAGTCATGGAATAATGTTTCAACTCGAATATACCCTGTCCATCACTTTCATTCACACACCGCAAATTTATAGATTACAGCGGATGTGCAGTTCATGAAATATCTATATATTTTACTCACCTAAATCTTGAAAAAAAAATCTAAAAATATTCTTTCTAATTTAAGATGCCAAAACGCCAAGCCCAATTTACACGATAGAACTTGCCACGCTTTTTCCATGGATATGTTATTTTGAGACCAAGATGTAAAAGGTTCTAAATCTGGAGATTATAAACACAGATACGAGTACTTGTTATATCAAAATAACATATTATTTTGGAGAAAAATAACATAACATTAAAATTAAGAATTTCTAGTAGCTGTATATCTTAATTTAATCACAAATCATATTCGCGACATCTCTAGTATTAATATTTTAAACGTTACGGTTATTTTTACTGTTTTCACAAAATGGCGTCACAAGAAAAAATATTAACTTTTCAATTTCAGAAAACTTAAGTAATTTGTGAAATTAATTCACCTTTTTTTATATATCAATTTCGCAAGCAGCACGAATTTTATTTTTATTGAGTTCTTTTGAGATGATATATTTTTAATCCAGAGTGCACACACATCGCAATATCGCGGAACATAGACCTACGTCTACGTTTATTTAAACGTCTATTAATTATTAATTAAGCTGATAGTTAATTTTTGTCTATTGAAACGTTTGCGTAACACGGACTGTTACAGCTCAAAAGCACCCCCTGATGCTGTACCGCAATTCATGACAGTTTCCTTCATAGCATAACCGCAATGAATGCTGGGCGTTTTTGTTTCACTATGGTCTAAGAGTTGGACCCGCCTTAATTTGTCCTAAACTTAATCTGCAACTCCAAAATATACATTTTAGTCGCCATGGGTTGGGCATAATTGAGTTGTGATGTGAAGACGTGATGTGTAACACCGCATCAACAATAAAAATATAAAATTGTATAAGTGAAAAGCTAAAATGTTCTTGTCCAGATATAACTTAGTAACTCGAAATAAATAAATGTGGCACTAAAATAATAGCTTGCTCATCGATACTGTCATGTGCACACCACAGTTCGGAAACCACAGTTATCTATATATCATATAGAGAGCCACATCGCGGTTCCCGTGTAAACACGAACGCAGTGTCCCCCCGCCAGGAACAAGCGGATTACGAAACAACATTACCGTAATGCTTTATTTGTGTAATAGAATGGCTGCCAGACACGGCCGGGTCGCACCGCAACACACAGACCTTTTAATAGAGAATGCGGGGTTAAGGCAATGCGGTGGGGCTACTGTTTTTGAAAAACTACGAGGATATCATCGGGCGATTCTTTCTTTCCTATATTTTAGCTGGAGAAAAAAACCCCGCCTATTTCCTTTTTTCTCTATTGTATTTTTTTCTCTTCAACGACGAGCGCATGAACCTACGCTCATGTCATTTTAGGATACGGATTCGACGAAAAGTGCAACTGCAAAACCCCCTCACTGCAAAGGGATCGCGAGTAACTATTTCTCTCCCCCAAAACTCCATAAACTCTGGCATCTTTGTAATACTTTGTAATACTGGCAAACCCGTTAGTGGCAGCACTATCGAGTTTGTCAAACGACCTAATATCCAAGTTAAGCATGCATACTGTAAGCATGCATGCTTCAAATTGTTTGAGATTGGGGTAAATTAACCATTGAGATCGTGGTCATCGCAAGCGATACAAATCACGTGCTTAGATCTTATTAACAGTTGAACGCATCCTCTCAAGCACAATTAAGCTGAAGGAATGGTCCTTCGAGAGCACCTAGTAATTATTTTGTCAAAGCACGGACGGGCGACACGCGCCAATTCTGTTCAATGTCTAAACGCACCTTGCAGAGCATACTTAAATTAAGCATACTTGTCCAGTGTAACTAGGGTATAACGAGCGAACACTGAAGTGCCGCCTGAAGTACAAATTTCTGCCTCAAAAGTACTTTTACCTGTAGTCATTAAATGCGCTGAAATCAACATTAATTGCAATTTTGTGACAACGACATTTCATATATTTACTTTTATAAGATATAAGGTATTTACATTTAAATTTCTTTTATGAAGATGCCCCAAAAACATTTACATAGCTCCAAAAGCACTGCTTTCCAAGAAACAAAAATCGTAGTTGTTAGAAGCTGTTTCGCGGAACCTTTTTCGCTCCACCTGAAATAAAAATATTCCTGCTTTCGTGGAACAGCTTCAAGCTGTATAACATTGACTAAACGCTTTCAGAGCCCTCTCAATTTACATGGCCGGAAATGGTACTCACAGAAAGCGTTCGTAGTACAATAAAATAGCTTTTCGTTTTGGGGGCAATTTGAAAACCAAAGAACGAAACCAAATGTCGAGTGTTTTATAATTTGGTTTAAAAAATGATTAGTTCCGGTTCAGGCGACTTTTAGTTCCATTTCGTGGTCTTCTGAATGTCTTTAAAAAGAATAGTGCTATTCTTCCACTACGGGTGCTTTATCGTTGTGGCATTGCCCCATGTAAATTGGAAGCAGTATCCGTCCGCATGATCAAACAAAAGAAAAACGATTTGATGATCCATGCACCTAGCTAGTTGTTCCACGAAAATGGAATTATCCCTATTTTGCCAATAATCAAAAATTATTTATCATAATACAAGCATAATATACTCGTGCCATTATGGGGCACCTTCCGTTTAGCGGTCAAATGCAAATGTAATAATTGCAGCTGTAATCCATGTTTTCTTTTGTAATGATCTTTATTCTTTATATATGTTCTACACTTTCAGAATATTTTTAGCATCCTGTTGCCTTATGCTAATAGACGAAATAAACGCCATCTAGAGATATAGCTCAGAGAGTATCTGCTTGATTGGGGCAACTTTTAAATTTCAAATATGGCGTCTTCCATTATATATACAGAACTGTAATGCTAACTAATTATTTTTTCTGGATAATTCTTTGAACTCATCAGTCCAAGTAATACCTCCTTTGCTCCAATATTTATACACACCAACCGGGATCACGTCACGCACAGGAAAGGTCAATTGTGATAGCCGTCAGATGTGGGTAAAGTAGCTGTGCCGTTTTACGCTTCGACTCCCCTTGTATATTTCAGAAAAACATGGCACCGCTCCGCCAAATACAATAGTATATTTTGTATGGCTTTGGTGAGTTAGGTAAAGTTAGTTAGGTTAGGTAAGGAAGATTAGATAAAGTAAATAATTTTCATATCGCATTTGTAGCGGGGAGCAAATTCTGATCTCAGCAAAAGCGAGTTTTCCATATCTGACGCTTATCGTAAATGACTTTTTCTGTGCGTGACAGCTACCCAACCAATCAACCCTGATCACGTGACTCCCGATGTTTGCTACGAATGCTGCCAATCATGATACTCGTCGAGAGCCTTTTTCATGAAGCTATTCCTGGAAACTGTCCACCACTGCACCAAAACAGATTTTTATTTTACCACATCTGGATTATTATGAACATGGTACATATTAAAATCTTTCGTGTTAACTTTTTTTTTTTTTTTTAGTTTCCATCAACTGTAGTCAACCGCACTACAGGCTTACGTCCCCCTCATGGTGCTCGGGCACTGTGCGAGGGGGAACGACCAGTACCCCGGGATTTTGGTTATGAGTTATTCACTGGATGAGACTCGCCAGCTACACTGTATTGGAAATCTAGGAAATTCTTTATTGAGACCAAATTTAATTTGAACCACGCTGCGAGTGCGACTTACCCTTAAGCCCGGAAGTTTTAATGGACCAGACAGGGAGGAAGCATCTAAAGTCAGCGCAATATTGCAGACGACTGAAATGTCTCATATCTGCTCAATCCAAATGACTAGCTAGCATCAACAATTCACATACACATGTAGTTTCATTCAAGACTAGACTTTTTTGGTAGCATCTTGGTCTCTTTCTCTTATTGGAGAGACTCTCTGAAAGGAAAGGTGTTCGACCAGCGAAAGTAAAATGCCCATCACATAGTGCCGAAGCACCAAGATGGGTTCAGTGAATTAAAAAAAGAAAAGAAATTTTGATGGGACCAAGAAGAGGTCTTCGTAAATGACAAGAGAAGAATTAAAAAATTCACGCAACATTGGCTGGGCTGAACCTGGCCCCTGGGTGGTTGTTTGACATTACTGTTTTAATTAATTCACTAATTTATTTTTAAATAAATTGATCAACGAAAGTCATTGAATGCGTTATTTGAACTACGAATATTTTTTTCAGCGCCATCATTTAATACAATATTATTTATTGATCATAATGAGTTTCTTGTAGTTATAAAATAAATTTTCTTGCGTAATTTCATCGTTTGATTTGGTCACACACAAGACAAGAAGTGCCGTTTTCTTGCGACAAATTCTGATGTTTTTATTTTTATTCAACGTCAGTTAAGAAAATAAAGAGTATACAATGTTGACGACAATTTTAAATAACTTGGCATGAAAGTCACTGGCTCTCACATTTAATTAACAATTTTCGAGGGCCCTACTGGTTAAATTGCAAGAAAGCTGCACAATTTTGCCAGCATACCAACTAAAACAAGTTGTACGCAAATAAACGAAACATCAATTATCTGATTATATGCAACGAAGGATACGGAACGAAAAAAAACATACAGAGTCTGTAGCAGACATAGGTTACAGTAAACAAGAACAACCAAGTTCAGTATGAAAATGATCGAGTTACCACAAACAAAATAACAAAAAGATAATTAAAGGAGCCGAAACCCCAGGTCGCCGGACCTCAGGTAACGCCGAATTAAGGACTTACCCAATGATAAAGTACTACAATTCATAGACACATTAAGGATGTCGTCGACCAAACGTGACAATTATTTCCCTGTAATATTTAAGCGAGTTAAAAGCCTTTGATATCGAGTTCCCTTTACTAATCTTGGAAGTTGGCGAGTTTCAGTTATCGATATGATCTGGGGAGGGACCAATAGTTTTATTACGTCGTTTAAAAAGTCAAAATAAG
>JAQGBY010000650.1:0-39725 GCA_034698785.1 Mycogona germanica | reverse complement strand
ATCGTACAGGCACGGCTCCCACGGCTTTACTTCCATTCCGAAGGAAGGCGCGTTAAGGAATTTCTCTCGCCCGAAAATTCCGAAGGAGTCGGCCGGAATTATTCAGCGAATATTTGCTTAATTGACCAAATCTCCAATTCCAATCATCAAATTTCTAAGAAATTTTGAATCAAAATTTGATATCAAGAAAACAAAAGGGAAAATTTATAATGTATATTTCATTAAGCTCAACCTTTACGTTTAAAACAAGGTGTGGCTTCAATGAATAATGGCTCTATAGTTGTTTAGGGCGTGATATCGTCTCTAGTATACATGTGCTGTATTGGCTAGGGTCTCGGAAGAGACACTTCTGATATCTAACACTTGGTCCACCGATTCAGTCAATCATCGGAAACATTCAAAGTCTAAAGTCCCAACTCCGTGTAGTTGCAGGCCCTACGCGGATGCGGACTTTGATACCGATTTTGAAATTTCGGGAACATGTGATGTACACCGGTGGTGCCATATTTTCTCGCATCCTTTGCACACATGCAATGATTAATTAGAGTTGGTCCGGATTGTACGTTTTTGAAGTGTCGTCACACTTCAAAAAATTCTAAAAATAAGCTTATATATTGTCACAAATTTCGTACGGCCATTATCTCATATCTTTGGTTCATATAGGGCTATAGGCGAAGGGAATAGTCGTATGGAGCACAATCTTGCTTCTTTCGTATCATTGCTCAACGATATTGTCCAATATCGTTGAGTATGGTATCAATTTTAACGGTTATCAGTCTGTAGTCAAGGCTATATAAAATAAGAGAGTTGTGCATGTATTTCATTTCATCTGCAGTGATTATTTTATACAACTCGTTAGAGAAAAAATATTGTTTTTTCTTACAGTTGAATTGAATTGCTGGTACAAATTATTTTAGAAACAATACATGTATTTTTTATCAGTTCACTTGTAGATCCTGATGTGAAGATGACATTTGATCTATAAAATTAGATCAAGTTCATCTAAAATAGAAAACACTTAATATACATTAATCACATTTTAACGCGCGTTGCGCGTGGTTGGTCAAGTTGTCACGAAATCCACGAATATTATACGTTTAATTCTTTCGGTTCGATTCCCGGCGCTGACTATTGATTTTCAATTACATGCTTCCCTTCAGACATGTGCGATTAAGGCTCATTAAGATTAAAGTGTTGATAAAAGCTCATATTTTAACAATTCTGTTCAAAGAGTTAAATAATTTTGTGATAATTAATTAAATATGCAACAGAGTTCATAAGTCGGGACGTCTAGGGCGCACTACTTGGAATTGTTCCAGTTGATCTTGTGTTGAGGATGGAGTTTTGTGTCAAAAAGGCGAAGCTGAAAGCAATCAATTTGATAGTGGCTGAACAGGTGCGGCACGTGTTAATTATTCGAGTTTCCCCAAATTAATTTCTATGGAAGCGTTGATTCGCTAACGATCGTGTCAAGCAAATACTGGTTAAATGACATATACGCTTCGGTGCGACAGGTTAATAGCTATAAGCCTAATACGAGCGTGCTATTGCATAATCAATTTGGGGAAAGTCGGCGTACTATAGTTGCTCATTTCCTAAAGAAGAAATGATACGCTGCACATATCAGTTTGTTAGAGTTCCTGTAGTGCAGTTGACTACAGTGATTTAAAAAAATTAATCCATTGTACTTAGATCTAGTATTTGCCGTCAGTGCGTCGCATTTAGTGGGTTTCAAAAAATCAATTGATGCGTGGTAGTTTTAGTAGACTAGTTATACTTTCGGCAGTTCTAAGAACTGCCGAAAGTATTTTCAGTAGTTTTTTAGACTTATTTTTTTAGCGCTAGGCGAATTGAGATTATTTAAGTGCCTCATGCGACGACTTGCTTTTTGTCGTCACTTGCCAAATAAGGAAATGAGCGACACTTAGTGTTGATATGCAGCGTTCATAGTTATTTAATTTATTATATTTTTTATTTGAAATTTTTTTTTTCGTTGTCAACCATTTTAACAACGAAAGTTGGCTCGGGCTCACGAGTTATTCTTCAACGTTTTGATTACATCAGACACAGTGCAGTCAAATACTATGGTTTTCGCCGCTATTGTTACGCAAATCCGCAAATCTGTTTGCGTGCGTACAGCATAATCAATACATGTAATTGTCATTTTTATGCAATAATTACTCTATCTCATTGGAAGATATGATAAATTCGTTTTTATGAACTATCTTTGTTGCCGAATTTCAATTGTCGTCCTACAATTTCACCACCTCAGTAAAATCATTTTGTTTTCCTCGGATGTTTTTTAGTTATTTAGTGTCCCTGTACCAATGCAATAATATGTGTTCCCACTCACAAAGTGAAACTGAAGTTGACATTATAATGTGATGAACGTAAGGTGTTCTTAGAATCTCTGAAAGTAGTAATTACATCATAGTCAATATTTTCTTTTCAATTCTGTACGCCATATGTCATGGGCTTAGCCAATTAGCTGGCAATCGAAGAAGCAGTCGGATTTTAGCGACAGTCAGCGAAAACGACGCGAAAGGACGAAACATTGTTGACGTCGGTTCGCGGGTATTTAAATTAATGTAATTTCGAATGTAGTACTCTGTACATGGTATTCTGTATTCCTCTAGGTGCAACAGCGCTAAGTGAGGGAATTATTTTCACCAGGCAGAAGTCACTCACAATAAATGTCAACTACGAAAACGGTCAAGCACAACACTTTCGCCTTTTCCATAAGGTAGATTTACTCATCACTGTAGATGAGCTGTGCAACTAGTTAACCTATCCTAACTCAACTTAAACATACTTTTGCTCACTAAACTCTCACATAAACATACTATTTCGCGTATTAAATATTCAGGAGGGAGTTAAAACACAGTCATTTTTCCGATCGCTGCCGTTATCGTAGTTGACATTTATCGTACGTGACCCATAGTGACCAACGTGACCAGAAACTGCGCAGTACGCGCCAGTGAAATTCGTCACAGCCAAGTCATAAAAGTCCCAGCGAGTCACTTATAGAGATGGTGTGATTTATGAAATCGTTTTTGGATGTCTTTCGATTTTAGCTTGGCGTGAGAATGCAATGATATTAATTGAAGATTTGGAAAATCAAATAAAATTTAATTCCCTTGTTAGTGAAGAGGTTTATTTATGTTACCTGTATCACACTTGATACCTGAACTCCAATTTCCCCAGTGCCTTAACGAGTCATAAGTCAAAAGCCTGTTAGGATAGGACAACCTTTGTCCCTAACTGGTCGTTCGACCCCCGCCATAGGCCCCATCCGGGGCTGCTTGTGGGTGTAATTGTAACAGTTAATTTTAGTTAAGAGCACAACGCACACTAACGGTTTTGATGACAATTCGTTTATTTAGCAACTTGTACATTTCTAGAAAGGTAAAGAGTGTGCGAATTGAATATTCTTTTTAGTGAGGATGTTTGGATAGTGAAAATCTATTCCACACGTTATAAAATGCTGGGAGATCCGGTGACACCAATATGGATCATCCTAAATATCGGCTAACTCGTACTAATGTGTAACTATGACACAATAAACTTTTACAAAAAATGTAAACATATTTTTTATTTCATCACTAGCTTTAGAATGGCACAGAAACTTGTAAAAAAAATTATGTCAATTCGCACACTGAACGTAAGCTTTTTTTATCACATTGAAAGTCAAAGTTTATTTCAGGCAGGAATGATGAAGAAAAAACTACAGCACAAATCACGCAAAATAATGTTGGAAAAATGAAAAGGGACGCCTACATTGTCATCAGACCTTCTATATCATGAGGTTAACAGTTCCACTAGCCAAGATGTGGCGCGCTTAACTCTTCGGTTTCAAATGCATGGTTCCCCTATTATGGCAATTAAGGAGGCACAAATATCTTGAACACGTGTGATGAAGGCTACTTTATTTTTCTCCGGTCAGCAACTCGCTCTACCCTTTCCCTTCACTACTTTTAAATGTAGTGAAACGTCATTCTTTCCACATTTGGAACACGAATACAAACATTTATTTCAGACCATATTCAGATTGCGTAAAAATTCAAATTTGTTTTTTTATGGGAGAGAGCAAAAAGAAATCTGTGAAAATAAATTGAAAATTTGGATGACATAAATATTTTAGTCCAATTGGCTGAATTGTTGACTGTCACTGAAATAAATATTGATTGGTTCCTGCCGATGGAGTGTTTGCAAACGCGTAGTACTTGTAATTACATTGGACCAGGGAAAACAAAATTGCTGTCCGCGTCGTGTGGGCTCGATCTTATGTGATTGTGCAAGAAAAGCAAACATATTTTTCGCAAACCACAAAACTTGAGAAACCCGATTTCCGGCAAAATGTTAAATGGATCATATTGTTGCGCAAGAGATGGTTGGGGAAACCCACTTGTCCAGTTAGCGTTCGACTGCCCTTGACATAACATTAGCCCGATCTAGCGAAGCAATTATTTCGGCTATGAATGTTTTCATGCAACATGCTCTGGGAAGAGACCGGGCAATTTCGTGCTGAAGGTTTTTCAGAATCGCTTTGTCAGACTCACTCGTAAACGTAAAAAAAATATATTACGCGTTTGTAAATAGTGAAATAGTTCCTGATTTTACGCCCGGTCTAAACTTTTAGCACGCTTATTCTAAAGCATTGGCAAAAAATGGTGATTGCCCAATACATTGTTCTTAAGATAATTTCGCATTTTTTGAAAACAATTATCGTGTGTGCGAACTTAGCAACCGGTCCAACTCTGACCTTAATAATGATGTCTAAAATGGGGATTTCCAGGGTTGACCGGTTGATGTAGGCGTCCTATTCGAGACGAGGGAAGGAAGCTCTATGCTAATTATGCGTTTGTAAAAAAAAATAGTTAATGATTGCGAAATGAAAGCGCTGACCGATCAAATGCACGCCGTAAATGTTGTGTACAACCAACTTAGATTTTATACTGTAGTATGTAACCTTTCCACTCAAAACGGCAAGCGCTGGCTCGGGTTCGAAAATATTCAGCAGCTGTTTTACTGTAATTATGAGGAACTTAACTTGAGCTGGATACCTGTCTGCAAGTGTTTATTTAGTATATTATTCAGTTGATTTGCTAAAAGTTAATTGTTCGATGTTTTCTTATGCCAAATGCGGATTACCCATTCATCCAAATGCAATAATCGCCTAAGCAAGCGCCATATTATTTGAAACATATCATGATTCTGAACACATGACCACATGACAGCAGAATGACTCGGTCTTGCCCAATTTCCAGTCACATTAAACACTCATTAAACCGCATTTGTTTGATGAAATAAATGAAAATATAAAATTTGCAGTTGACAATTCAACTTTTGCAGATCTGAGACTAACCAGACGGTCATGAAGTCCTTTGACTATAGATAGTACACAAAAATGTAGCCGCAATTTATACATACACCCAACATGTTGGGTTGTGAACGGTAAAACCCTGGAACCACCATCAAGTAAATACCAATTTACGCCCCCTGTGAAAAAAACCTCTAACAAGGTAAAACAAATGAACTTTTCTATCCAGAAAGTCAGAGTCTTAAATTAAAGCTTTCATAGTAAACTAATTCACTGGAGGATACAATCTTGAGATTTAATGAGTAGAACATCTCTTCTAATGGCTTTTAACGACTTACGACTGACGATGAGTGCGACCAACAACATTCAATAAATGTCATAGCTCCTGGGCTATATGTATGTATCGGTGGAGCACAGAATGGCAAAGGCAGATAAAGAGATGAGATGTGATCCGTTCGTGTGCGGTGCGTGAACACACCCACTAAATGGATCTCGACTAGTTCGACAGTAGTTGACTGTTGATGATGCTGCTGCCGATGATATTGCAGGTTGGAGCAATGGTGTGGCAGAACGACACACGCTGGAGCCATACACGTGTGCTTTTTTTGTGATTGTTTTATTTCTTCCACACGGCGTGTCGGGGGGGAAAAATAAACGTCTTCGTTGAGTGTATGTGTGTGTGTCGAAATGTTCGATTGGTCGAACCAATCGATAGCTCAGGCCAGCAGTTTGTCCTCAGATGGCGACGGCTTGCCTGGTTGCCGTCGTTGGCACTCGTACTTCTTGCGTCGGTTGGCGCGCACCTTGAAGGCGATTATGCAGATGACCAGCACGATGAGGGCGCACACTATCGTCACCACGATGGCCCACAGCACCTATTCGATTGAAAACAATATGAAATTATGTAATTTTTGGGGGCATTTGTTGTTTTGTTTCTATGTGCTCGAAATGTTTCAAATTTCTCTCATAGACTATCATGAGATGCGTTCAGGATTCATATAAATGAAATGACGAATGTCTGGTCCTGTCGTCTTTTTGCTAGCCGCCTGACAGTTTTTTTCTTTCTCTTACCCTTTCCAGGTAGTGCGGGTCGCCGCGCACGATGCGCAAGTTGTCCAGAGGGTCGCGGAAGTGAGCCAGCGCCAGATTGGAAACATCGCCCGTGTTGCCCGCCTCATCGCGAGCTCGCACCGCGAAGTAGAGCCGGTGGTTGGATGCGTTCAGCTGCTGCTGGAACTCTTTATCGGAAGGCATCTCGATGGTGACAGCATGCGGGTCTCGCGCCGACGGCGGACGGAAGTCTCCGTCCAGCAGCTTGTTGGCAGAGGTGGCGCGACTGAATGACTGCAGCAGGAACATCGGGTCGTGGTGGTAGCGCACCTCGGTCAGCACGGCTGTAAAAAAAAGAGGTGAGTGTGTTAGTAGCGAGGCATGTTTTAAAAATTATTCTCTCTTAGGTATCACAAAAATAAACATTAACGACCATCAGGACGATTTTTAAAACACAAACTAGTAGCGGTCGGTTCACCTTCTCCGTCGTCCAAGTCGTCTCCGGGCGATGTCCACTCCAGCCGAACGGTGCGTTTGGGCAGGTTGGCCTCGCGCACTTTGAGGTCTATCACACGGCTGGGCGGGATCAGATCCGCCTCCTTCCAGTCATTGAGGCGGAAGGCGCCAGCCGATGCAAACCGTTCGAACTCGTCGATCGGATGGTAGGCCTCGGATTCTCTCTGCCGCCGACGATCGTCTTCCTCCATGTCGTTCCAGATCTCAGTGTCGGTCGGCTCGCGCAGTTCCGACGGCGCGAATGAACTCTGGGCGGCGGCAGAGTCATCACCTAGTTACAGATTATAAAAACCCTTTTGTTAGCCTTAAAAGTGAAAGCGTTCTTTTAGGAGAATAAGTTGCACTTTTTGTACGTCGCTCATTAGAGCGGTTAGTTTGTGGCGAGAAATCATTTGCACTTTATTAATTCCCACCCTGATTAGATTTCCACTTAATATTCTTTGCAGTTTCGTGGAAGAAACGTGGTGATGATAGTCTACTTTAGACCCGTTGAGCTAGCTACTTGAGATTGTCTTTTGCACTCCAATGGCTCTGTAAGCATTTAAGTTGTACCTTTCTTCGCTTTGGTGAGAATCGGTAATCGAGGTGCCCTGGATTCTGGATTCATTCCGCCAAAGTGTATCCGAGCTTTCCCGTTGTTTAGTACGACCGCCTCTACAGAGTAGCGTCCGGATCCGTTAAAGTGAGAGAAGAATCCAGAGTAGATTCCGTCGTCCATCTTGGTATCGGCACCTGAAAATAAACACCCACAATTTAAACGAGTGCAATACAAAATGTTCAGGGCATTATTAACCCTAAATCAAATTATTGTAGCATCGCCTCCTCCTGGTAATAATGCGAAGTGAGAACGGAATATGTTTCACAACGGTCATTCGCTAAACTTACCAGCTCCGTTGTCAAAGAGCATCATTACCCAAGGCTCTCCTTGAGGTCGGCCAATAGTAGCAATTATGGTGGCGTCCACGACTGGATTGTAACCTTTTTTTACTTCGGCGTAAACCTAAAAAATGACAGGATTAATTTTAATATTCACAATGGATCCGTTCCAATGAAACACAAGAAGCAAAATGTAGTAAAACAACACAAACCATCTGACAAAACATAATTCACCTTCACTCTTGACGGGAAGCTGAAGTCCACGTCGCTAACCCAAGCGCGAACACGAATGGGCTGTTCCTTGATGTCCACAGTCTCTGACTTGACCATGGTAGTCACATCTACAGTCTCCTGTAGGGTGTTCTTGATCCAGTATTTCCATTTTCCTGCCTAATTTAATAGATTTTTTTTTGTTAACTACGGCATATTGTAAAAACTTCAGTCGTACAAAATTAGTAAAACTGGTTATTATCGTTTGGTTCGAATGTCTTCAGCTATCCACTTAATTATTGAGTTCCCGTTGAAATGCCTTGGTTTCGACGTAGTTGAATCTCAAATTTGAATTACACTTTACAAGATCAAGCAAACATTGATGATGAATATTGATTAAATTATATTTAGCTATTATTCCTCAGATTATTTTTGTTATTGTCTGTGCCGGCTATTGCCACTTCCTGTGGTTCAAATACTGTGAGAAAGAATTTTAGGACGTCTGGGTGATAATAATTAGAGACGGTGGATTCGGGACAGCACCAAATGAATAAGGCGAATACGAGTGGCGCACTCGCTGAGATCCGTGGTTCGAGTCCCGGTCTCTTCGAAACTCTGGTTTTTTCGCAAATATTATAAAAAGCGAGTTCACCACTCGTGTTTGTCTTATTCATTTGGTGTTGTCCCGAATCCACCATCTCTAATCACATACTGTATTTATGATAAAATGTCATAACCGGATGTAATTAAATTTTCGTTGCGTACGTGTATTTCGATTTTGTAGTTGGGCACGAGAGTTCAATTGAAAGTACTTAGGGAAATCTTACCTCGGCTTCCGGAATTTTGACACTGATGGACAGCGTGTTGCGGTCGCTCTTGTATTCGGGGCTGACCGAGCTGTACTTCTTTCCTTTGGGGCTCCACAGGAGGACGCTGATTGGTTCGGGAGAACTTTGCGGCACCGGATAGTCGTAGGACACAAGGAACAGGGTATTTTTGCCCACATCCTTGTCCACCAAGAAATGTTTTTCGCTCTCCTCATAGGCATTCAGAGTCACGTACCTGTTCACGATCTGAAAAATCATATTCGATGGGCGCATATGAAAAACCACATTTATGACAATGATGATATTCATTAGGTAATATATACATGGTTGATTGAAGTAAAATGAGAAAGTACTATTAAGGCTAGACCTTAGTTTTGGTAATTTGTTGTTGGTGATTGGAATTTAGGGGAAATGTTGTGTTATCAAAGATTGCAATTTTTCTTTCCCCTTCGTTGACACTTTGTATTATAATTTTTAATGAGTGATCGTGACGTTTCAAATAATTCATATTATTCTAATTTCGAATTTTATTTGTGCATTCAAAAATATAATACTCAAACGCAAGACAGTTATGTAAGGTGATAAGGAAAAGTTAGGCGAAAAGGTAATTAAGTCCATATTTTTAGACATTTGGTTCCCAGATATCCATCTACAGCGCCTTCTTTCGAAATACCTGTACGATATCGGGACTCCTAGGTTAGGCAAAATTTCCAGAATTTCCAAAATTTTAAGATGTTAAATCAAAGGTGAATCCCCTTAACAAACATTTTGTTACAGAGTACAAGTGGTCACGAGTGCATATCGCTGTCGCATAGCGGTCAAAGATGTAGACAAACACCCCGGTGCTCGACTGCCCCGCATTGCGCCGTGCTTGTAGTGATTGCCCACCACCATTGTTTGCCCCAATCCTGGAGGTTTTACTCAAGTTATCGCACGGGACAATAAATCTCTGGACTGGAGGGAAATTAAAAATGCGAGTAAAATCTTACGATGAATTAATAGGAACTCACCTCGATGGGTTGAATTTCGATATCGGCGTGAGTGGCCGCGCTCTCCACGAACGCCGTTTCGAGCATCTTGTGCGAGACTTTTTCGTCGTCGTAGAAGAAACCGCGGCCACCGGTCCGTTTGACCAGGTTCTCTAGCTTATTGGAGGCGTGACGTCCGAACGCCACCGTGTTGATTATCACTTTCGACTGGATGATCTCCTCCAGCACGTCGTTGACGTACGGACCGACGTTCTCCTCACCGTCCGACACCAGTAACAGCAGGGTGCCTTCGGTCGGCTCGCGGCTGCTCTTCAGGAGCTGCATGGACCATTACATGTATATCATTAGATTGGATCCTTGGGAAAACGAGTCTCAATTTGCCGGACTTTATGGGACCGCCATTTTCAATATGTGGTATGTGGCGCCTTCCGACGTAGATTTCCGAATTTTACAGAAAATACCGGAACTCAAGAAATATTTGGCGAAATGCCAGATAGTGATGCTCCAGACAAATTCCACCTTTGATATTTACTGCTAAAACAACAAATGATTGTCTGGCAATATGCCCAAATGAATATTTTTAGCTACTTTTAGCGCAATATATGAGAAAATACTGCTATTCGGACCCCGTTTATTTTTGCATGCAATAGAAGCTCGAGGTCTTAGTAGGATGTAACTTACCTTCAAGGCCTCTCGCACACCCAGACCAATGGCAGTGAATCCCGAATCATCTTCCTTGGGGACTTGATTGAGCAGCGTGTCGCGGGTGTGGTCGCTCATCAGGGTCATGTTGGCGAGGGTGGTGGCGTGGGTGCTAAAGGCCACCATGCCCACCGTACAGAAGTCGGACAGCTGGAATTTGATAAAGCGGGATGCGGCTCCCCTCAGCAAATCCATCCGGCGTCCCTGTAGAGAGATATAAAGACGAATGCAAATGTCAGATTGCCGTTTATATGCTAATCTTGGCAACTCTGGCTAATTAGACGTTTCAGTCTGACGTTGGGGGACTCCACCCATTTTTTGTCAGGTTGGTGTAGCATTGTAGATGGTTGGTTGATTGACCCTATCTGGCGCAGTTGATACATTTTGTTCTGTGTATTCGATGTCGAAACACCGCAAGGGGTCATATCAAATTTACGAGTAGATTAGTCTCCGAATCTGTTTGCACTCTCCGACTAATAAATTAGCGCCAACAAATTACGGTGTCATTAATAAAAATGAACCGCACCTTCTGTAATCATTATTGTGATGGCAATCCAAGCGAAACTAATTAATTATTTACTCCTTAATTTTATGACTAATGGCATGAAATTATTTTAAAATGACGTTATAAATATTAACATGAATTTGAAATATAACACAGATTTTTTAAATATATATATACGTATATTTTATGTATACATAAAATCTTATTTTCAATTAAGATGCTAGAGTTATCTACTTTGTTCTGAATTTCTCCGCTATTTTACTCCATTTTTCGATTGATTTCAAAATTAGGAATGATTTACTTTTTCTCTGAAAAATTTAATTTTTGTATTATCATCACCTTCATGCTTCCAGAAATGTCCAAAACGAGGACGAAAGTTGGCCGCTGGTTCCTCTTCGGTTGAATGACTCGGAATTTGGGAAAAGGCTCAACCAGGTCGTTTGGTGGATTTCTGAAAATTTGTTCATCGAGTTGCAACAATATTATGCATTAGTACATAATGATCATAGGATGAAAACATGATCACGTTCCCGTGATGTTATTGAATATGGTGAGGAATTTCATTTTTCTATTGCATTTATTTTTTCTTGTTATTCTGAGCAACAGGGAAAAGTGACTTTCGGTGGTTATCGGTTTTTCTCTATCAAATGTCAAAACTTTCGTTTTGATGTTTTTCTTATTTATTTATGTGATCTGCTAGCACAGAACTATATCGTGTTTTCATTTATTTACTTTGAGTTTGAGATAAAGGTGGGTAAATTTTAGCCTATATTTTGTTTGTGCTCTGAAAACCACATTATATGCTATAGTCATTTTCGCAACAACTGTTCTAACTCATAATCCTTCGACGGCATTGACGAGATAAAGGTCTCACTCGCTCCTCCGTAAACTGATTGGTGAGGGCATCTATATTTGGCGCAACAACTGTTCAAACTCATAATCATTCGACGGCATTGACGAGATAAAGGTCTCACTCGCTCCTCCGTAAACTGATTGGTGAGGGCACCTATATTTGGCGTAACCTCTTTTCTTACACAGTTTATGTTTGCAATGTGCATGCGGTGCGATATTGGTCTGTTCTGCGTTTGTTCGAACAATGTGGCTCCGCCTTATTGTGTAGGAATTTATTAGGCCCGCAATCGAGTCAATATTGTCTTGCCATATAGTTACTTTATTACCTTCCTCCTTGGAAGTCGAGGTGTTTGGAAATGACGTCCCACGTGGAACGCCCTTGGCACATAAGGTTGTGTTTGTTGGGAGCCAGCGAGTTGTGTTTGCGATCCTCGCTTTCGTCATCGCAAAAGCCGTCCGCCTGCAAGAACAGTCAAGAAATTATATAAGAAGTTGCGCATTTCAATTTTGCGTCCACGCAAGCGGCCACAGCTTTTACAAATTTGGCATTGGGGACGAGCAAAACTTGAAATGTGTGTTCCAACGAGGTTAAATGCGCACGGAAGTTCTATTGGCTAACGTTGATGATTATGAGTACGGACCAATCTAATACACGGGGGAAGTGCCGATTAAACGTCATCTACACGGCAAAAGAAGACAATAACACGGAAATTTCACGGGCACACAGATACGGACACATTTCAAATCAGTCCATCAATGTCGTGTTTGAATGAGATTGTAAATAAATACAGCACATATTATTGTCATGTTTTTACCATTTGAAATTTGGATAATTCGAGATGTTTCTGTGTTTCGAGGAAGTTCCTGGAATTTAATTGATCAAATTTAGAATGTAAGTAGCACCGACAAATTAATGGTATTTAAGTTAACGAACGACCCTTCTTTGTGGAGGATCAGTTCTATGAAACTCGATTGAACGGATTGAGCCACTTGTGAATCAAGAAAACATTCTACAAGTACATAAACTGTTGATGTCCTTTTTTGCCGTAGAACTCGATTGATCTACTTTACATTTCAGATAATGAAATTTTGTACTGGTGTCAACAAATTATTTAAAAAATATAAACGACAGAATTCTCCAAATATAACGACTTAAAGAAATTACACGACATTACACGGAAGATTAAAATTACAGAGATCTCTCCGGATTACACGGTTTCCGTGTAGTCCATGTAATCGTGTATTAAGTAGGTCCCTACTCATTAGTAAAACGTATGGTCTCGTATTAGCGTGACTTTTAGCATTTATTTGTCCATATGTTTTATTTTGCTACATACAACCTTTCATTATTTTCTCCGTAACACTAGTGGCATTAATAAACAGCGTTTCATTCAGCGCGTCACACTGCATACGCACACATACTCTGTGGGTTGTTGCTCTATAGACCCTATAGATCGTTTATTTGGGGTGAGTGAGGGCACCACACTTTCGTATCCGATTTTTTTTGTTTGTGAATCGGTTGAACATTCAAGACCGAGCTCCCTTTCATCGTGATGCGTTCGCCAAATTGTTTTTGACTCCATTAGCAAGCGAGGCGCACCCCTTGCTTGTTTTACTGGTGGCATTGGATGAAGCAATTTCACTTTTAATTTTCCTGTTTAAATAGAGGAACGACATTCCAACCTGCCAAATTAAGTGTTTTGTCTTGCTGCGAGCTTGCTACACCTTCATTAGTTTCTCATTGAGCTATTGTCTAGTCGCTCGTACTTTTCGTTCGAGTAAGGTGGAGGGAAGGGGGCGTTATCCTCTCTGTGCATCACATTTAATGGTTTTCTCTGGTAGCGTTCCAGAGAATCGGTTTTCCGAAGTTATACTAGATCGATGATCGGAAATTAATATCCCAATTACACTCGTAATTCGGCGAAAATACTGGGTGTTCTCGAATGGATTTAAATAGCTCATCCCGAAGATGCTCAAAAATGTCAAATGTACTGGAGGGTGCGTTTAACTTTTAGTATCATTCGGCCGCACGATCTGTGATCTCGATGGTGTATTAGCGCTCCGGTGATTGGGGAATTATTAAGCATGTGCATATTATTAAGCATTGTGGTGACAATTGGAACTTGCCTCACACCTGTTCATAGGCGAAGTGAGCGCCACCTAGTGGTTTTACGAAGCGCTCATAGTTTCTATTGTTACCCAATTCTAAATTGGCTTCTAAATCTTTTGAAATTCCTTTGAATACTCGTAGAGCAATTGCAAACAAAGACTTGAACGTTTCCATAGAACTCTGAATGGGAACGATTTGTCGTATTGATTTTCGTCGTCAACTAGAGAGCGAGAGAACGAGAGAGATTGGGCAACAGCTTATAACATTGCCTTTTGAGGAGGTGTATATCTACACCGGGATACGACGTTCCTACCCCAACCTCCCCCCTGTGCATTACTGTGTACACACACACGCCCACTTATTTGGCATTCGGCCATTTTGTCGAAAATTTCATTGACTGTGCCGCCGCAAATGTGCTCGGTGGTGGCTGCTTGCAACCAGCCGTTTGCCAGCTTGCTGGACGTGACCATGCGCGCATTTCGTTTTCCTGGTCGGTCCTCTCGGGTTCTCTCACGCGCCAATGTCATGCGTGACTCATTACAAACTCGGCATGAATATTATTATGCTCGAAGTTACCCCCCCGTACTTCTCGACCTGCGGGAGGTCTCTGGCAAACGGATAATCTGGCTCTTCAACTTGTGAAATGTGCAACAATGATAGTCATTGTGTGCAAACACGCACAGCGACAACCGTTGCATCACTTTGAAATATTATTTGTTATGAGTTTCAGTTTTTTCATTTTTATTGTCATATTTATTATCAGCATCACCTATATGATAAGTTCATAAATTTGGTAACGATGAGTTATTATGCAAGGGAGATTCGAATAAGTTACGTTTCTTTCCTTTCGTAACAAAAAAAAATATTATCTGTTATTTATTGCATGAACAAGATCCAGACTATCAATTGAAATCCTATATTATAAAACAAAGAATAGTCTATATATGAAGAAACTCCAATCAAACTTGGCGGCTAATCTGTTGGAAAGGCGCCACCTTTGTTGTCAGGCTTTTAGTGTACACAAATAGATTCTTATTCGAGTATTAAAAATTAAGACTACACTGTAAAAGTTATTATATCCTAACGTAATAGTTTCTGCATAAACGAACAAACACGGGACAGAGCCATGGAAAATCGACGACGAGCTGGCGAGGCTCCATAAATAAAAATAATAAAACTTTTTTTTTTGCGAAACGTACATTGAAAGACACCCTTTACCTTCGTCGTCGACTTTTCACATAATTTTCGTGTATGATTATTTTAAGGTGCTGTCTGTAGTAGCCATCACTCGATTATTGTGCCTTATTGGTAATCGTTTCTAGTAATCCTTTCTTCCTACCTTTTCATACAGGAAAGGGAACGAGTTTATTTTACATGCATCTGCTGTTCTCTGTACGAGTGCAGAGTATGCTCCTACTTCGACCATGGAACACGATGGAATGTTGTTGTGGTGGAAGCTATTTCAATTGGAGGATATCGGCATATGTCGGTGTTTTTGGTCTATGGGGCTCGTGCCACGGTGCCATTGGGAATAGTTTCGACCGAGACCGAGTGAGTTTCTGAAACTCTTAGAGAAATTGTGGAGCAGCCAAACGCATTCCGTCGCGTCGCCCCGCTCATCACTGTTTAGATCGTGCGTGACAATAGCCTTTTTTTTCGCTCTTACGAGTGTCGGCAGTGTTGATGCACGATGAAGGAAATGTAGTCAAGGTTCGGAGGTTCAGTTTACATATACACTGCCTTCTCAACTGCGCAATGAAGCTGAGTCACCGCCGATCGAACGATCGACTTTGCCAAATACACTCACTATCGTTCACTATAGGATAAAAATTCGATTAGACATCTTGGACATGACAACAATTAAGTTAAACTAATAAGGTGGAATTGCAGGACTACAATTGATACTCGGCAACGAAGATACAATAATATAATACGTATTTCAATGGAAGTACCATAAATCAATTTATGAACTATTTTCTTTGCCAAGTATCAATTGTAGTCCTGTAATTCCACCTTATTAGTTTATACTACCATCAGCTCAATGAAAACAGCATGCCCAACTGGCGAAAACTCATCGAATTTTTAAATTTCATATGGTAAACCATTTAAACAAAATCTCCTGCAAACTGGTGATTGATGGTCTGATTTGGAATAGCCCGTGATATTCCCATGTTATCCGTGTGGATGACGTGTAATCGGTACTTATTTCCGTGTTTTAGATAGGTTCTTTAGATTTATTGATGAACTTGGCATCATTTGCTAGAAAATTTGTTTTGTGAAAGGAATTCTTGAATTTCCATTTCAACTTGACACCAGCCGTTTATTGGATCTTCTACAACAAATGCTGACAGCTTAAATTGGAAAGACACCAAGTGTTTAGCAATCGCGAACCATTCATTAGACACATCCGGTTGCCCTTTACGCCACATTGTTGTCACGCGCAAAACCAATGACAACCGGATTCTACCTACACACACACTGTATATGTATAGTTTATTGCTCGTCTCGCCGTGTATGTTATACGCACCAAATCCAATGCTGGCATGTACATGACGGAAGCCTTGCCAGGTGTTGCACCGGGTTCGCCATCCTTGGCGTCGCCCTGCTCGTCGAGCTCCGGGTAGAAGAGGCAGTCGGCGTTGGGTAACCCGTTGATGTCCAAAATGCAGGGGTCGCCACCAGTGTTGCGCAGCCAACCTCGGATGTTATCCGTGCAGCCCGTGGGACGGATCTAAATATATCCACCGCAGCGGCATCACGGAAAAGAAAAGGCGACAGCGAAAGAGAGAGAGAGAGAAAAAAATAGGGAAACTCGTCACGGAAGTAGGTGATCATTTGGAATCTGACCCGGGTTGCCAGACAACGTAAGACAAGGCGAGAAAACATAAATTCTCCAGAGGAAATAGGATATTGTATTTGGGGACGGACTTTGTTGTGGGAGATGTGGCCAGTGCGTCTGCAATAAAATATATGGAATTATGCGACATAAGTAGTTCCGTTTCGCCAGCTAATTTTGCTTAATTTTTGCAAACTGTCAATGGACCCGGATGCGTAGAATCTGCTGAGAATTTATGCATGTAGTTATCATACCAATGAATATGACACTATTGTTTTCAGAATGGCTGACTTAGAAATTGAAGTGTTGCCAAATTAATTTTCTCTCGCCTTACATTATTTATGTCGACCTTTGACATTGGCAAAACCCCGTTTTTTCAAATGTTTAGATAAGGGGATTTTTTTTATAAACTTAAAAAACTTTTAATAAATGGTGCAACGCTTGCCGAGTCGGATATAGCTTTAAAAACAGAAACTACAATATTTCGACACGATAATCCGACAGTTACAGTTAAGATGATTAGTTCACAATCTAAATCGTAATTTCTTCAAATTTTTGTCTTGATTATGACGGAGAATATCGTGGTCAGTCACTGAGATTTTACAAATTCTATCGTAACTAACTGTCGGATTATCGTGCTATCTATTTAGCATTTTCTGTTTTTAATAAACGTTGTTTTTAGATTGCAGATAGATACTAACTGTACACTGGCTATACTGAATTTTAACTCTAAAATATATAAATTCTTAGCGTTCTACGAGAACTAACTTTAATAGAAGCTTCCAGTACGGTGAGAACATATGCAATTACAATTTAGACGCATTGGCGCCTTAATTGAATATAAGACATCGACAATCGAAATAAGCAAACAATAAAGTTTAATCGGTTACTGTAAAAGTTGGTCCGGGTATCCAAGTGCGTCGCATTGAGGCCGTTTGATTAAAATCAACAATTTAGTGGTACAATCTCGTTTCTTGGTGCAAACGCGCATGGCCTCGGTCCAATATCGTGACCCGTTCTAATTAGGATATTTGTCGAGGCAGCAGCGCCTTGCCTCAGTGATATACACGCTATTTGCCACAATGGCAATGTGGGTCGAGCGAGCGGCTGGAATCTTAATGTATAAGAATTCGGCGACGTGGCTAAACGATTCTCGATTACAGTTGCGTTGCTCTTGCCTCGAGTCGCCTATTTTCGGTCGGGCCATGGAGGTGTTTCGGGGGGGCCCAGTATAGAACGTCCCGTATTCCCTGCACGGTTGTCGACTCTCAACCGAGGGTTACCTGACCTACCGCCACGAACGCGTCTTGCATTTCAACGCTGGCGACAGTTTCGGCGAGTGTCGCCTGCGCTGAATTAGAAAGTTATATAGCTGTAACGCTAGTCACCAACACCAACTAAATTATTCCTATGTGCATCTGTTTTTCGCATATCTAGGAATACAACATCATTTTAATTTGTCCTATCTGTTTTTTTATAACTTGCATGATAATTCAGTTTTTTTAGGATCGAATAATCGAGAGTCCGCGCCGGGAATTGAACCCGGGACCGCCGAACCACAGTCCGTCGTCAAACCAACTGCGCTACAACGAGTCGTCTTAATTATTTTAAAGAAATTTAGTTGAATAATGGTAATTCATTTTCATTGCTGGTGATAATTAATTTTTTTTTAAATAAATGACGTTCTCCATCATTAAAAGAAAACAAGAGATGACTGTCGTGCTGCCCCTTGTAAGCATGCAATCACACAAACTTTAGGTGTATTGCGGGAAAGCGTGCATTCGACAATATATCGACAGATTATTATCGTGCATTAAATAACCAAAGATTGAATTATTAAACAGCTGATCATTATTTGATCCGAGAATAAACTCATCCGCTCAACCACAGGGACAAAAGGAATATTTCTGGAGGTTCAACGAAATAAATATGGATAGCTTACCATGTTGGCGGCGTCCATATAGAATTCGGGGTTCTGCTGGTCGTTCTGGTAGCCATGCTCGTCGAAGGTGCCGTAGCGCAAGTGGGCCCACTCATGCACGAACACGCGGGCCGGATCGCCGTACGGCCAGAACTCTGTGTAGTCCTCCGAGGCCATGGTGTCGGCGGGTGAGTCGGCCTGCGGCGAGTCGCCGCCGGTGCCGTCAGCGGCCGGCGGTGGCCTTTCGCCGGCGCCACCCAACAGGAACTCTGGCGTCAGGTGGATGAACTCGCCGGGTTCGCCGCATTCGCCCGGCTGCTCAGTGTATGGGGAGTGGCCGAAACTGGGGTTAGGCTTGTCGACGCGAACCTCGGCCCGCGAGAAACGGTCGCCGCCTTGGACCACCTCGTAGCCGGCGTCGGCCGACCAAGTGCCTGGCACCACGATGGTCACTTCGTCGAAGTAGGCGCGGTGGCGGGTGGCCGCATGCAGATGCTTGGACGCCTTTGAGATTGTGTCCTGTTGGAATAGCAACAAAAAATTGTTATCTCTCGTTAATATTATTAGCCTACTGGCTACAAGTCGAAATAGAACAAAACATTTGTAATACGAGCGTTTGTGTACTGATTAGAGGTCGTGAGGTTAGAACCTATAGCGGCTCACCCCATTTGGTGTCAATTTATAATCGTGCATTATTGGTAGCTGGGTATGTCTGTGTACTGGGTATGTCTGTCAATTTATTATGTCCCATTTTATTTTGTTTATTATGTCAAGTGTTCCACGTTTATTTTTCTTATTACATATTTTAATCAGTAAATTTTAATCGCGTATGTTATAATTTTTTTATATTTTAATGGGGATACTGGAGATTGGATTTATTTTGTAATTCAAAATTTCATTTATTTTATGATTATTTTCAGAGATCCTTCTGACCTTCACCTGTTGGTGACACGCGATGCCTATTCGTCGCTGGGATGCACCAATCAGGTACACCATAGTATATTTGCGAATGACTATATCACATTTTTATGTTCTCGTACATGTAGTTGTCGAACCAAAAATCCAATTTTATACCAATATATCCGTACGTGTTCTATTTCCTTTATCATTACATAATAGTCGACACTATGTCAGTTTTGTTCGTATTGTACTGGTTGTTTGCTTTGAGAGGCCAGCAAATGGGTGTAATGGGTTTCGATATTGGTTTCAACATATAAAATCAGCTGATCCATCTACTGTAACCTATTTTCCTGTGAACCAGCCGTAGCTATGCTTTCCACGATCCAAGCGTACATGTATAGATAGTGTAGATATATGTATAGATTATTATTATACGAGTATGTATTGACCGAGCTATGTACGAATTCGATTCCATCAGCTGTTCTTGATTTTTCAATGTTTTGCGGTTTAGTCATTTGATATGGCTTGACCCTAGTTGATCACGCTGTTTCAAGTAGCAAACTAAGCCTTTCCACGACTGTCTCGATGACTAGTTATTTGCGATCATCCCTAGGCGCGACGTCGGATTGTAACACGATCAACACGGTCGCTTTTCACGGGTCTAAAACTCCCCCGCAGGGACCAGGGTTTATTGTGCCTATATTTGCAACTAATGCGAGGTTTAGCGGCTTACCGTTTGGGCTTACCTGCCAACAAGTAAGCACGAATTCTAAGAATTTATAGTGAGTGAGGCCTCGTTTGGGGGTATCGTGTATATTAATGGTTTTGTGACACCTGTCCGAAAGTGCCTGAAATTTTGGATAAGATAAGATTGCCATTTTTAAATTGCTTGTATTTCTCAAAGTTTAACCTTTCAATGCAGAACTTCTTGTGGCATGTTGGATAATGTGACAGCGAGTGTACAGAGTATTTTTTTAAAAATGTTTTTTTGAAAATATACGACATTTTGAGATTGGATCATAATTAAATGATCATGTTTCGTTTGTCGTCGCAAACGAATTGAGTTATGCTCGCACTGTTGTTTTTAAAATACTCAAAAATGGAGCCTGTTAAAATTATTTTTCCAACCTTTATTCTCGGTTTTTAATTGGCGTGGGACGAAGATGCACTCCGATTATGGCCCATTTTTAACGAAAATTCGGCTATGAATTGAGAGAGGAAATGCGAGACGGAAGATATCACAAATTCGCATTATGGAACAGAGTGGGTACAGGGTGCAGAATAAAAAGGCGAGACGCGGGCACAACTGCCTGAACTAGCGAGGTTTTTTAAAGCCATGAGTTAGGAGGTATTGCCTATTCATTTGGCCGATTTTCATAGGAACGACTTTTTTCGTTGGCGGCAAGATCGCACTGCATAATTTCAGCATGTACCGATCAAGAGTGGATATGCTATTAATTTCTTCAGAACTGTGCTTCACGTTGTTCAATACATTTCATTTGCACATGAATTTGTTTTGTGCTTTCTAAGCAACAACGACGCATTACACTACAATTGCTAGAGCATTTTTTAGTTCCTTTTGTAGCTATTGAAATGAATGACTGTTCGTGCTTTGCTGTGTCTCTAGGTGGCGCTGTTATTTTTTTATTGGAATTGGTTCACTATTTTTCGCCACTAGTGGCACTTTCTCGAAAGACGTCCAGGTAGTCAATACTTTCAATCAAATGCCACCCGGTTTATGTTTATCATTCAACATAAGTTTTGCGCTCTCATTAACCTTGCCATTTTCTTAAACTGCATCTGGCGAGTCTCTAACCTTTTTCACTTTGAGACCCGAAGCGACGATAGGTGGTCTTCAAATGCATCATTGGAATGCTTAGGCGAGTGTAACGCCAAATGACGATGATGTCTGTCGT
Organism: Mycogona germanica; assembly: GCA_034698785.1. Classification (NCBI taxonomy): domain Eukaryota; kingdom Metazoa; phylum Arthropoda; class Diplopoda; order Chordeumatida; family Chordeumatidae; genus Mycogona; species Mycogona germanica. Next base: position 18,195 of record JAQGBY010000650.1, on the reverse strand, counting down.
TTGGTAACCGCTATTACATTTGACAGATCAGGCACCGTAATAACATATGACAGTTTGAAAAGACAATGACTAAATATAAAAACGCCATTGTTGAACAAATTATTATTTCTTGCGCACGCAGCTGGAGAGAGGGCTGGGGAGAAAACCCCGAACCGTAATATAGTTATTTAACCTCGTTTCGCTGGTGCTGGTGATGATGATGGTGGCCAGCCCTTCAACCACTTATTAAAGAGAATTAGGGAGGTGTGTGTGCGGCGTGTCCACAACACGGAGTCACGACATCGTTTTTCGAAGTCGACAGGAAATCCGCCCGCATGGCAGCTGATTGCCGATATCGGTGAACGATTTTCGTTCCACATATTCTGTACATGCAATACGTATTAGAATGTATAAGTTTTTTCTTCTTCGCAGTTTCCTCTGCGTGCTGGGCAGACATTCTGACGTTCGGGTCTATAAAAAAAAATACCCATTCATGTATACAATATCGTGATTGCGTGTGGGTATGTTATTTTTCTCCCACGCTCTCGATATAATGATGTGGAGATCGTGTTTATAATTTTTTCTCTTTTTTTTTGTTGAGTCCCAAACCACCAAATGCTGGCTCGAGTACGCTTCGATAATAAAAAGTGGTCTTGGTCTTCATGCATCCATCGACCCTCACGCTTAGTTGCGTCGTCACGCATCCCCCACTGGTCCAATGGTAACCAGAGATCGAATTTTTCCAGCCAACTTCGACTCAGGATCTGCAACAGTTCTGCGACAGTCTGAACGTGCAATGACGTAATCCTGTTGAAAGTGTTTACTAGAGATAATTGTCCAAATCAAAGGTTCTAAACTTGAATATTTTTCTTCTTCTAATCAATCCATTGTTACTTTAATTATTGATTGCCGTAAGAATATTTTGGGAAGCGCTTCCATGGCTTTTTACTTGTATTTCGCCAATATCAAAAAGATCAAGAACCGCCTGATAATAGCAGTTCCAACTATGATAACTTAGCAGCAAAATGAGCCATTAGAAAGTAGTTACGATAGTCCGCACCTTTTGGCACTTTTAGTGTTGTTATATGGTCCAGCGACTAATTTCTTATTTCCTCTATGATATATTTTGTTATTTAAATATTTACCTATACTTCAAAGCTGATTGAAACGAAACACAAATTTCTGAAATATACAGAAAATCGCTTTCATTCTGCTACAGTACCGGTGTAGCTCGTAAATCATTGCAGCCCGTTTGAAGAACGGGCTTGCTTCTGTAGTTTCTAGTTGCGTTAACATTGATTGGCCTTTTGGGACTGTGATTGATTAACGAATGTCGTGTCACGTTTTCCTTTGGCAATTTTGAATTTGGTTAGCAAGGTGGCGTTCAACATTTGCACGGTTGCCAAATTTTATTTCCCGTGTCGCCAAAATGTGAGACGATCCCATGATGTGCTATATCGGAAATTCGTATACAGGGGTTGAATGATGGCGCGGTGCTACCCAGCCTCAATTAATTGTGATCGCTGATAGCCTACTTTGTCGTAATTTATTTACCTAAACACACACACACCCAGTCATGATGTTGCCTTTGTGTGTCCGAACGATGAACGGAATTGGTAAGCCCCTTGGTGAACGAACAATTATAAATGTCGAAGTTCTTCGAGGGTGTCGAGGTTGTCTACTCGATTCACTTTGAAATTTCTAACCCAAATTAGCGGTGATGTTGCGCAGGTGTAGTCTAGACCCACCCAGGTGGTGATGGATATGTATATGTTTTTCGATTGCGCTAATATCGTTGCCGGCTGAATGTCTATAATAATGTAGCCGCTAATTATAAGGGGGGGAGATAGGGGCGGCCAATTCGAACGGCGGCTCCATCAGCAAAGTTATTGGTATCCGTAATTGCTTTTGGTACGACCAGGCCGAGGCAGGAGCGGGTGAAAGTTTGATGTGGTACGTCAACCTGAGACCACTTAACTTGTGCCTACTTTTTCATTATTGTTTTATGATTTTTGCGCCACTAAAGAGCCAAGTATCAGAGAGTCGGTGAAAATGTTGATTCCGTGCAATGTAAAGAATATGACATCTTATTTTAATACTTTTTTTCCTGCGCTTGTATAATTCGGGCATCAATTTTCAAGGTTTTTGGAGCATCGTAAAATACCTCAGAAAAAGGATGCCCGTAACAATGTCGTAACCGTAAAAGATCGTAACGTCTTTAAAAAAAAAGAAGATAATTTATTATCTAAAGGAGGATCTCGGGAGGATTTGGGGATCTATCGGGGGTTGTAGCTGGCGCCCGAAAAGGGGTACTGATTGCGCGCATGCAAAATTAACGTCACACGGTGAATCTATATACAGTTTCTATATATATAGCTACTGACATGATCCCATTAATTTATTGTTTGACCCCCCACAAAGCGGTTGCAATAAGTAGTATAAGGTCTAGTTTCAGTAGTTTGCCCTCTGGTCAGACAGAACCGTGTGAAACTTGTAAAAAAAAAAGATAGGTAGGTCCAGCTATTAAAAGGAGTGAAATGCGTTCATTGGCCGTGAATTCCGAATTCGGTAGAAGTCTAGAGGTGATCGAACAACACACAGTACAAGGTGTCCACAAAATGATGTTCAGAGCGGAGCTAAAACCACGATAGGGGATTGTCTATTTTTGATAGTTTTAAAAAAATTCTATCCATTTTTCTTCCCAGGGTGTTGGGATTCTTTTTCCGCGACTCGAGTGTTTCCACGATTTAACGTTTTTTTTCTTTCTCTAAACACTCGCCTCGTTCGATCAACAAGTATGTTTACATATAGCATGTAGAGTGCGCGCCTGTTCGCCAGGTAATATACCAGGAGTGGCGGCATGTCAATCTGCACCTTCTAGCTGCCGTCAGCGATATCGAGTACATCGAGTTTGTTTGTTGTACAGTACCCATCAATGTCAATGGACTTTGATTACGCTGGCGCATAAATAAACACATGGGCGACATTTTACCTGCGCATGCTGAGAAACCTGCAGACTACAGTATTCAAAAGATGCGCGCATGCATACATCATGGTCTTTCATGGATTTACACTGATGCAAAAGCAACCCATGTGCTACTGTACATTTATGCTTGACGGATTAGGGAAGCACATTCAAGAATATTAAGAGGAATGTTTATTGTCTTAACGTTAGTCATATGAACAGTACGTCGATCTCAAAATATATATCAAGATGGAAATGCTGCGCTAAACTGTACCTGAAGTTTATTTGTGTGACATCGAAACTTGTGCAAATTCGAGAACAACTTTTTTGTTAATTTTTTATATCAAATTAAACCTGACTTAAATCTCGATCGAAGACGAGAATGTTCTCCCACACTTTTCCGAATATGTGAGGGATATTTTTTAGAACCAATTCAAATACATGTTTTTGCATACCAAAATTTCGCAGTCCTGATGCAGGACGATGAATGACTGACTGATATTGAATGTTGAGCATTTTCTTTATAAATAGATGAAACCAAATAAATCTTACCGGAAATTATGGCTAATGTCCTTATATAATTTCCGGGTACAGTTAGTGAGTTTCCACTCTTAGCCATCTATGGCACTATTTTGTGAGTCCGTTTTGTGACATTTCAATTTCCGTGACTTATCAGTGTTTGTCTCATTTTTATTAGCTTGGTGGCCGGCTGAGATTTTGATGGTGCTGCTGTCATGAGTTTTGTTGTTGTTTGCTTCCGATAAGTTGATGTGAGGCCTCGCGAGTATTTTCTCTTATAGGCGCCTACCCTGGTCAGGCGTTCCGTCCTGCGTTTGCTTTATTGTTATTCTCATGAGATCATGGGAAATTTAGTGAGCTGCGCATCAACGTTAGATATACCTGCGCCCTGCGGTCCGCATTCTTTACTCTGTATTCGAAATGGCTCGCAAATATTCTCTGAAAACGCGTTTCAAACAGCGATACTGGTTAGTTGAAAGCTGCAGCTCTGGGTGGATGCCAGAGCTGCAGCTTTCAAATTTTCAAATTTTGGAAACATGATGGCGCATGAGGGCGCACTTCCGTGTGGAGCTATGGGTGCTGCTCTTCAACACTAGGTGACGATTATTTCGTCTTTTGGTAGGCGAGACAAGTCGACGACTAATTGAAATTGTTAACGCGAGCGGCGTTTACTCAGCTATCAATCCCTTCGCGTCATTTGGAGCGCTATGAGCTCTTTATTGCAAGCCATAGTGCTTTCAATAGTTCGCTCTCATCACGCACCAACCAATTCTCTTGAACACCACCAGTCGAGGACAGTCAGGACACCAATAACTGTAATGCACAGAGGGGATATCGCATATGTACACCACGCCGCACGCGATATCGAGATAAAAATTTGGAATCTGCAGACCGGGGCTAAACATGATGGCGGGATGGCGTTGATGGAAGGGAGCGATGATGATTGGGAACCGTTGTTGGCACTTTGCAAAATAAATAAACGCGTGTAAGTCACGCATATGGGGGATGCGAGGTAGCAAGCTATTCATGCCGGCCGAAAGTCCAAAGGCGCGTCACTCACGTACTACGGCTTAAAGGCTAAAATTATGATCTTGCTCAGCGGGGTCGATGGTTTCGCTGATCGCTAATCCGCATGCAGGGGTGATTAATAAAACCTATTGGCTGGCTGCACACCCCCGCTGCCCTATCCAACGCCTTACCTGCCTTTTTTGCTCATCTGTTTTTCTGCAGTGCAGGATTGAACAGTGTATTTGATATCGGATCGAAACGTTTATGGACATATTGCTGTATATTCGGGAACTGGTTGGGAAATCGTTATTACCGCGATAATATTGAGGCGAACTCGCACTTGTAATTAAATCTGATGGTTGCGGGTATCTGATGGTTGCCGATACCCGCAACCACCAGATTTTATTACGAGTGCGAGTTCGCCTCAATATCTATCGTGTGTTGATCTAACGCGTACCTGGAGGACTCGGCCGGGAATTGAACCCGCTATCATGGGCATGCAGGCACGGGTAGCCACGGCTTCACTTCCATTCTGATAGAAGTGGCGTGTAAAAATGTGTCGCGCTCGAACATTTCCGGATGTCTTTGCCGGGAATTGAACCCGTGGTCATGGGTGTATTTTTCAACGCGCAGACCAGACGACACCTGAAATTTGGAAGTCATCCTCGGTCCACTCTCAACACAAGACCTTGTAAAAAAATCAAATTTATAGTTGCGTCAAGAAAAACTAGTGCGGGTTTGAGTTGTGACTTTCTTTAATCACATCACAACAGAAGCTTTGTGTTTTGGTTAACCCTCATCCACTTTCGCGCGTCTGCATAACGTGTGCCAGACTTCCACAATATGATGGTGGTATCCATGACCGCCATCATCCTCACTTGACATTGGCGTCAGATGGATAAATTGGCATTTTAGCCTGCCATTGTTAGTTTAACCGTAATTGGAGCCGGCCGATAAAAAGTGGGAGTGTTGTAAAAAGTTGTTAAAAACACATTTCGCTGCCCCCATTATTTCCTTGTAAAAAGGGGAAGGGAGGACAACTAGCGGACGTTTGTCCAACGAGCTTTGACGGCAATATTGGATGGATTAACGTTTTCATAGGAGGCCATCTGCTAAGCAAAATGCCGAACTCAAAGCGACAGTCAACATTGCTCCAAAATATGAAATGACCAAAATGACAGAGTACATTAAAAAAAAAAGATTAATCAATTACTTATCCGAAATATAGAGATTTTTTTCTCTCGAAATATTGGGCTCTGATCTGAGGGTATCGATATCGCGCGCGGGCGGAACTAACGGGATAAGAGTCTTGACATTGTTTACAAAGTTGTCATGTCATGTATTCATGTGCCTGAGTTACTTCTAATGGTCAAATAGAGAAAGTAAATAGTGAAAATGTACAAGCGTGGTACTGGCATACACATATCAGAAAGATAAAAAACAGCACATGACGAATTTTTATATTTTTTAACAATATTTGTACAAAAATGAAGCGTCAATCGGTTCTGTTAAAAAATCTGAATGTGGAAATTAGTGACGTTCGGCGCAAGGCAATTCGAAGAGGCCTTCTGCAATCTCATCCTACTTGTTTACGCGCGAGCTTGTTTACTAGTTACTCGCGGCTACGATATAATACAGAGTACGGAGTACATTAGTCGGATCGCCCAGGTTTCGGGTTCTAGTTTCACCATTGTCTCTATTCGAAACTCTATTCGAAATTAGCCTCTATGATCGCAAACCTCATAATTTGGCCTGTTCGCTCTAGTTACACAAGACCTTGGATATTTAGAAAAGGGCATGGCCCGGCCCCAATGATGGACACACTTGTTGGTTTCGTCCAAATTTCCAATTTATTTCCCCAATGGCACATGGTATGCAGGTGAATTAGGCGAAAAGGAGAATTGGGGAAATAAATTTCCAATTTATATTATAAACTGGAAATATAGTTTATTCTTTATATGATTTTTTTTAATTGTTCGTTCGTCCGAAATCCGTTCGCCAAACAGGAGACAAAAAATATATCCCCCATCAAGCAATTCATTTTGTTGCTCGCCGCCGTTTATGACCCACTGGCCTTGTGCGCCTGCAAACAGCAAATACAGGGTGCTTACAAGATAGAGCGTCACGTTCGACTCTGTTGATTGTCCTCCAGACCTCAACTCAACCCAGCACTCTTATTGCCCCAACCCCGTTCCTGGTCCGCCGAGCATCTGCTCTCGTGGCGACATTGATTGAACCATTGTAGGCGAACCGCTTACACGCCCACCCGTGTGCCCTTTTGTGACCCCCCGCGTCCTTCCAAAACCACAAAATACGAACCCTCTAGCAACCCGCGGGGCCATTGTTGGGATCAGGTTTTTGGTTCTGGGGTTACCTAGTCGAGATTCTCCCCGTTTCCTCTTGAGATCACGCCCTAGTTTAAACAGTTCGTCTTTCAAACAAACTTATACCACTGTGCTAGTTTTAATTTGCAAAAATAAATATATGTGTTTTAAAAGAAAAATACAAAATAGACTTATGTTCCGTGGTTCCTTCAACAGGATGCCGATGCTACGTCCAGTAACGTGAACCGTGGTTTGCTATGACTAGGATCTCAAGAGTAAATTTGGGGATTTGGAGACATGTGTTAACAGACTGTCCTCGGGGGTTCTGGCGTTTAACGAGGACCTACTCATCTTCGCTTATCTCTTTCACGTAACTCCGGGAGCGTCTGCAATGACAAACTCTTTACCTAGATTTAATCGTGTGACCCAGTTGGCGGTGCTTTTTGAATTTGCCCGCAAATTTTGCGCTCGTTCAATGGGGGCTTGCCTTTAACGTGTTTGAAGTGCCACGTCTGGCAGCTTTCAGACAAATGCGTATGGAGGAAGGGGGAGGGTTAAAATCCGGACTAAAATCATACTTCATATCTTCCTTCGTTAACGGTAGTAGTTTGGCGGAGACTTCGAATTGTACGTGATTGATGGGAGTTTTGAGGGGAGGAAGCTGACTAGAGGATTTTCCCCTTTTCGTAATGAGTGCCCGCGCTGCATGTTCTCTTACCGAATTAAAGTGTTGTGAATTGTACTTGAGCCGCATTTCAAAATGTTAATGAGCTCCTAAAAAATATTCTTTTACCACTTCCTCATCACTCAACACACGTGGCAAATCCCACGGCAACAGCTGTGGGTATTTCAGTTGCTGAAGCTGAGGAAATTTTCGAAAATTCAAATTGATTTTGAAGTTTTTTGGCAGTCTTTCCGAAAAGTCTGTCGAACTTTGATCTCGTTGCATGTCTAGTGGTCTTTATTGGCTGACCTCTCACCAGCTTTTTCTTATAGCGTCATCCACGAAACTCCTTTATCATTCCAAACGATGAACCGCTGCGGACTTGAACCCGCGGCCCTCTAATATGTAGACTCACTCCACGCACGTCAACAACATACGATAGAAACTTTTAAGAAAAATTCAATCGATTTTTTTTCAATACTGTTGAATAATCTTCCCACTTGTGTTGAATTAGAATAATTCAGCAATTTATTATGATGAACTGCCATGTTCCCCTGTCCCCGTCCCATCTCTTCATCACGAAAGAAAAATAAAATTCAATAAAGCTCCCGAGTGAATACAGATTATTTCAATAGAGTTTTCGGCATTTCTGAGTGATCAGGGGTGGCCATGGGTTCCCCCTCTCATTGGGATGGAGTGGGGGAGAGAAAAAGAGGGGGCACCATCAATCCAAATCCCATAAACCTCGTTTGCCATCGGCGAATCCAAAAAGCAAGACGTACCTTAATCCTTGTCACCAGATCTGGGGTATCCGGAATGTCCTTATGAATGGCCACCACCAGTCCCCGGTAACCATTGTCCTCCAGCGTGACCACAGCTGCGCAGAACGTGGCGTGTCGCTGACCGATGTCCGGCAGACAGGCCAGCACGCACAATAGACCGGTGACCACGGTCGTCCATCGCCGGCTCGCTTGGTCCGGTTCCGCTGACCGCAGCCGCATTATATTGTAGGTGGGGGTGTCTCTTTTGTGCGATTTGGAAGTAATTTGTTCGTCGAAGGGGGGAGCGAATTGCGAGTCCTTTGTGTCCGTAAAGCGGACTAACGACAATATTAATAGTTGTCCCCTGATGGATTCAGTGTTATCGTGGTGGGCGGATCGCTAATGCTCTTGTCGACGACACAGACGAAATTTCGATCGAGATTCTAATTTAGGTTCAGTGAAGCAGAATCAGCAAAGTGGAAATAAAATTGAAAGTTCGTCAGATGAATCAGGATCACGAGGAGAAATGAAAATTGATTTTTTACCGGTGAGCCAATTTGGCCATGACATCGAATTACCGTGACACGACGATGCACATTCTGGCGAACTAGTTCACGATATTGTCAATTTACGGGCAACTACTGTCACTCGATAATGCACCACCGGTAGATTAGTGCCAACAGATGGGATTCGCAATTTTCCACGAACCGTTTGTTGCTGTACGTGTGTGCACGTCGCTCGGCAGCGGTCCACCAACTGCAAAATGCCGGCTTTCTCTAGTCAGGTGTGTCGGGCGGACGGGGGGACCACCACAGCACCTCAATTCCTCAAAGGCGCACTCTCTCCTCCGTGCGCTCGTCAACCGCATGTACCGGTTGGCTAATCCACGTTGGCGATCTCTCTCTCTCTGCTTAAACCAACCACTAGACTAGATGTCGACGCAAGGTCAAAATTACTATTTCATTCGTCTGGCTCTACAGGTTTTTTTTCATTCCTCCACGACCAGAACAAAAAAATTGAACGTTGTAGCAATTCGATATCTGAACGCCTCCTCGTCACCACTATCACTCACACACCTACGTTTATGAAAACCGACGCGCGATATAACTCTGTCTTAGTGATGATGATGGTCGCTCGTCAGAAATAGAAGTAAGACTCGGGAATACGCGGAAGTTTTTCTATTTATATGAGACCGCTCGGATCGTGATCGGTGGGCGACCGAGGCGTGGCCGCGGTTCGTCTCTCGTCACTAAAATCGACACCCCGTTATAAAAGAAAATGCGATTCGCGCGTTCCTCGTGTTAGAACTAACCCCTGCGCAGGCCGGTGCTAGTGTAGTGGCTGCTGATCTGCGTTTGCTGGCAGAAGTCCACGAAATACACACCCTGTGTCGCTTACAGACAGGCAGACTAGCCACCATCATACACACCGAATGCCGTATGCACGCACGATGGCGGTTGGTTAGCCCCCTATTGGCTCGATTTTGATGGCCCTGTTCTGGTGGCACGAATGTTCTCTTCTCTGTATACAGAAGCAGTATTTCATCTGTGCATAACTGATATTGGTTCCCTCTTGTGGGCGGTCCTAACAATTTGAATTTTATAAATATCATTCCAGACTAACTCTTCTCCGAGCGGAGGCGACGAATTTAGACCGTCCTCAGTAGTATTTTAAGGCTTGCACGGAAACGAGCGATGCGCTTGTAATTCGTAAATGTTGGTTTTTTTAAGGAATTGCTCGGATCTGTTTCCGTTTTCAGCAGAGACGCGCCAGACAATACATCGTAACGCTTGGCTTGGTTACGCGTTGAACTGCGCCTGTGGTACATGCTATTAGCCATCATTTAGTAGAGTGGTGTAACTTCCTTTGTAGTAAGCTTTAAGGAGCTCTTATTTTATTGTATGCACACCACGGTACACGATGTATTTTTATTGTGAATTTACTACTTGCTCTGGCAGAATATAAATTTGACTGCAAAGCATTTTTTTTACCGCAACTTAAAATTGGTAGTTCTGAAAATGAAAAACGCCATGAGTTACACCAAGTTTCCAATAACTAAATAGCTAAATGGTATGTAAAAAAAAGTGAACAACCGATTCTCATATTTCAAATTTTAATGACTTGTCAAGAATTTCCGGTGGCTCCGACCATCGTAAATGAAAATCTGATGTTAATGTGAAAACCGTTTTTGTGCAATGGTTCTCAACGATAAAACGTTAATTCCCAATACTTGTTCACATATTTAATTATTCAGATTTAGTTCAACATCCATTTACTTCAAAATTAGATAAGCAGGAAAGTTTATTCTATAGTTGAATCCCGCTTCGTAGTTACGCCATGCCACAGTCTGTCGGACTAGCAACAAGCAGTTGCAATAAATTTAGTTTTTTCATGTTTTCTCGACACCGGCTTTTGCATGCGTACGTCTAGATATAGCCTGTTGCCAAAACTGGAGCTTATTCTCCTGAGACCCACATCAAATACATTAATATTTCATCATTGGTTCGCGTCAACGCACGCCCAAAATGGAAAACAAAAGTGTTCCGACGAAATCTCATTTTCCAAATTTGATGTTGCCATTCCTGAAATGTTCAGAAATCAAGAGGACACGTTTACCGTCTCTGTAACGGAAAAGCTAATAGTATCTCAATTGAGTAAATTGAGTACCGTAATTGAGTCAAAAACATATAGAACAAGTGATCGCATCTTTCTGTAACTGTTTCAAGTTTCAAAAAGGGCGATATATGTCGCCCTTTTTGTATGCAAATTTGGCTTATGGTCTATTAACCCTACCACTAGTCCAACCTGGAAGGATTTACCGCTCAGTTTCGATGTTTATAATTTTGCAGATGCAGGTCTCAGACGGATATACTAACCCTGCAAAATAGTTTTAGATTAACCTTAAACCCATGTAAAGGAGAAAGGATTTTTATTAGACTGGTCTGAGTTTGGATCGCAGACTGGTTACCTCCCACGGGTGTAAATTCTGGCCTTTTGTCATGTTCAGTGAATGAATTACGTCTGTAGAGGGTTTCGTCAGGAAATTATAATTTTAAGTGGTGTAATTAACTTTCGTGCATGTTTACAAGTCCAAACCTTTTTCTTCAAATTTTCTCTGCAGAGTTCTCTAATGGGCTGATAAGGGTGATTATTCGAACTACACTGCTCGAATTATCACGAAATAACGATATTATAGTGTACCTTTGCCTCTAGTTAGATTAGATATAATATTAGGAATGAGTACAAAAATTGTCTATTGCCATGATCTTTAGTATAAATTATAATTTAAGTGTTGCCTACCCAATAATTGACAAAAGGAATTATGAATGATTGTTGTATTTTATATACAGCAGTTTTGTTTCAATCCATAATAATTCTTCTACAAAGATTTGTCCAACTCTGGAGTCAGCTAGTCTTGTTTTATGCATTTCATAATTATAAATTCAACATTACGGCAAAAGAGAAGCTATTTCAATATAATTGATTATCTATGTGTGTCAAAGTTTCATTTTTAGATGTTGTCAGCAAATTTCAATTTGATATTTTGTTGAGTGGGCGTCTGGTCATGATGTCAGCACAAATCGGCGATGGCATCAAAGTGAAAGAAACGCTGTATTTATCGGAAGCTTCTGGCGATCGTCGCCATGGACTCAAACTAACAGACGCTAAAACACACACGCCACAGTGATGGTGCAGGGTTCAACGCCCAGCTTCGTGTACGAAGATGGCGGCGACGTCAGACAATTCCTGTTTGATTGGTTTCTTCTTTTATATATGGCTGCTGTTTTGCGTGAGACGCATATCAAGCTGACCACCTCTTTCGTCACAGCACCTCGTTCTTCTTCATTCGCCTCTTCACTCTGCATTAATCAGTCTAGCCCACTGAACGTCTATCTAGGCACTAGTCTACCTTTCAATTCATAACATTTCATGTGAATTAGAAATTTGGTTGTGCTGAGGAGGTATTTTGTGGGGAACATCCACGAATACGCTATAGTCAACTGTCCCAACGTTTTCAAACTTAATTATAAAAATATCGTCGTGTTTCTAAATAGAGTATACTGCCTTTCTGACATGGAATGACAATTCAATGTTAATACGTAACATACATATCTATTGACCGATTGCAACAACATCATTTAAAAATATGTTTACTCGCACAACTAATTACATGTAATTTATTATTTCTTCCTCTCGAATTTCTCGCTCGTAGTTCGTCTTTCATTTATCAATTTTGATAACAATACGTCCTGTTCTATATTCCCTACAAATATTCTGTAAGTACTTTTGAAATATTCTGTAATTATTTTTTTGGGCGAGTCTTTAGCGCTTCCGGTCTCGTGTAAAAGATGAGCCGCCACTGCATGTGCTTGCATGCATGGTTTATATAATGTACTCTGTATCTACGAACAAAATACGATGTCACTGTAATTCTTTGTCTCGTTTGGAGGTTGCACAAAAGGCCAATTTTGACATTGTTAATGAAAATTAATTGCTAACGCGGATGGTGATGTGTGTGTGTATACGACGAAACAGTTAAGAAATTGTTTTGGCGCACGCAACATCTAGAAGTATGGGTGCAGCGTTCCTTTATATTCGCATATTATATCATATTATATCTGATATATTCTTATATACATGTACAGGGTGAGCCTGAAACTATGTACCCCTTTTATTATTTTTAATAAGTTGGCCAAAAATAGTACGATTACTATGAAATTTGGGGATAGTTAAGATAACATGCAGTATCCTATTTCAGTCTCGGAATTTGAAAGGGGATACAGTTGTCTTAATTATGCTCAAGTTTCATAATAATCGGACTATTTTTGGTCGAATTATTAAAAATACTGTAATAAAAGGGGTCGTTATTTTCAGGTTCACCCTGTATATGAATAAATGTGGCACCGAAGATAAAATAATAAACGCCGACAGCCATGCAGACAGGCCTGAATTACATCCATTTCCCCCAAATACGAGTATATAGTGCCGAATGTCTCCGTAAGTGAGGGGCGTGGTTGGCTGAGCAAATAAACACTCGAGGCGTCTGTTCCTCCAGGGAAGGAAGCGTTTTACCAGGTGACATCCCAAATCGATATGCTCGAGGGCGGATTAGCCATTGGGCAACCTTCACGAAGGCTCACACTATGGTGGCTCAAGATTTATGACTTAAAATACTCTTTTCGTCTTGACTTGATTGAGATTTAAAACTAAAAGCAAATTTAATTTACTTTAACAAAATTAATTTTAATTTATTGCAATTTCCCCAAACCGGAGTCCGGCAGTTCTCAACACGGTCTAAGCCTCCGGTCATACCTTTTTTTAAAAAAAAATTAACGAAATATTTTAATTCAGAAGACAATACATGATTCTGAATTAAAATATTTCGTTAATGATTCCTAGATGTTACCAGAATTTCTAGCTTTGAACACGGCTTTCATATTGACAGAATCAATATTTCAATCATTAAACATGATGTGTTTAAGGTTTGCAAAATATATAGCAAACGAAATGTAATATTTGTTTAATGGTGAGGTGACTCTGTTTTTGTATCTGTCTGGGGGCCGCAAGAATCTTAAATTCGCCTCTAATCGATGTAGACAATTTCATTGTGTGGGCGATCAGAAAGTGTAGGGGGAATATTTTGGCTGTTACTGTCAGCTTTCAGAATCGACAAAAGATAAATTTTTCGCAAATGTACATTTTCTATTTTGAAGATACAGTGTTCTCGGTGGTAGGAATATCTTTTGTCCAGGGTTATGAACCTGAGGGTTTTTCATTTATGAACCGGTCGAGGAAATCATTATCATTATTATTTACAATTGTCTTCTGTCTGTTACAATTGCTAGTAGATACTTTAAAAACGGCATTTGTAAGGAAAATAAATGTTTCCTTGAAATGGATACCAACAAAATTATCAACTACTAATCTTCTGTTCTCTGTTGCTTAGTGCACAGGTTTAAGAACATTTAAAAAAAATTAATTTGCTACAGAGTATTTATGATTAAAGGCGCTGCTATACGGTGTTTGAAGACAATGGTAAATTTAATTAGATATGCTTTTAGGTCCTTTCATTATCCTTACTGTTCTTTTCTTTATACATGTTCTGTTCTTTTATAGCCATATCATGGCTTCGGTATCTGAACATGCAGTTTATGTATTGTTCTGTTTGAACGAGGTTTTGTTGTGTATCGATTCTGATACTTGTGCATGTTTTCGTACACCAGACAGTACATTTACGGTAGTGTCATCAGACTTGCTGACCAAAACATGCTTTTTTGCTTATACAATTTGACCGCATCTCCGGTGTCCATTAGCCAGAGAGAGTCATTAGAACACGCATTAAAGAAAAAGTCTCGCCGCGCAGGGGACTAATGCTGTATTCAGCGAACGGTGCTCGAACAACTGTCATGTTATCCGTGACCCCACACGAAGGTGGAAAACGCTTGACAACTCTTGGAGAGAACAGTTCTCTTTTCCGGCCTGTCCTGGTAATACCAAATTTTGCGCAGGTGTCGGAGTTCTTTCGATTGCAATAACTTCCTACGTTTTCTGAGCTTGTCTGTGACTCCAGGTTCAGTTTTAGCTTGTCAGATTCATATTTTTTTTCTTCTCCGGATTCTTCTGACCGGTTCGGGAATGCAATGCCAGTTGGCGGCTATATTTTCCCATTTGCTAGTAAGTTTGACAACTAGGTTTAATTATTGGACACATATGGGAAATCCTAAACTCAGCAGAGGTGTAGCGATGGTTCTGAGATTTTCCTCAATTTGCTTAAGCGTACCATCGATAACGTCTTCAATTTTTTTGTTAATGATTGAGGTTCACTGTTGATTGAACATCTTTTCAAAGCTGATAGATTTTTATGAATACGTGTATTATTTTTATTATATGTATTATTATTTTCTCTGTGCGTGTGATCGAATTTTTATTCAGGTTTCAGGTGAGTATAACTGAAAATAAAAGTGCTGACACGGTCATTTTTATTGGTTAATTCTTTTTTCTTCGTATTTCTAAAAAAGTAGCACATTTCTGGAGGGCACATCATTCTTGGAGGTGATGTTAATGCGAAATAAATTCTTCTACTCTTCAATGCCGGACTTCAATGATATACCGGAAATACGAGTAGTTGATTCATTTTATGGTGTGTCGTAAGCGCGCCATGAAAAATGTCCATTCATGAAATGCAGGATGAGACATTCTTGATATTCGACATCATCGGCTGACAATCGCCTGAGCTATTTCATGTTCATGTAAATGAAAGATACACGCACGATTTGATCGGCATGTGGCCCATTGTCCACGGAAATGACGCGTCCTGACTGCGTACGGGTCTCCGACGGCCATTCTGCTATGAAATTGCGGGACATCTGGGGAGGAGTGAAGTGGAAGCGTGACATTAAATTGATAAATTGACCAACAAGACAAAAGGGCTAACATAGTTACATTCAAGACGAGATGATTCGATTTATTCAAGCAGTTTCTAGTCTGATGTTCTTGAACGGGAACAAAAAGTGATTTGTTTCTTCGTACACATTTTCTTGACAAAAATATTAGGTGTGGAGTGTGGATTTTTATAAATGGACCTCGGGACCTTTGGGCCCGTATTCAAGAAAAGGCTGAGAACCGTTGCGTTATGCCAAGAGCTACGCTTTATCGGCTAAAGAAGTAAAAGTGTTACTGTAGTTACAGTTTTCCATTTTGTTTTTTATTTTGAAATGTTCACTGTATCGTCGCGCCACTTGATAACTGTACCTATTGCTGAAACGTGTTCAATGGAGGCTGACCTGACCCATGCAGTGCCAGTATAGCCCGCGGAATATTTAATTTACGACTCACAGATATGTGTCAGGTGCGTGCCGCGATTGTAATTGCATTCGAATAATCGTGGACTGTTCACTGAAACGAGCAAATTTCAATGACGTCGGAGGCGAAACAATCACGTACCATGACACGATTACTAGCGGCTTATAGCGAGGGTGACATATTTCTTCAGGTCTGAATTCATTGAAAAGAATACGTGACCAGGAATCTGAAATGAATTGTTAGCACATGTTTGAAGTAGTCATTCAGGCTGGTGGGCGAACATTATTATTTCACTGAATAAAACACCTCTGTATAAAATGATTGCCAAAAATAAAAATTTCAAACATTAACAATTTATAAATACTTTTAAATAAAATGATCAATGATCATCTCTTCCACAGATTTATATCAGTGGGTGGAATGCCCAGTACGATCGAAATATGCTTAAGCTTTAGAAGATAGCTAAACACTGAGAATTGCAGGACTATAATTATTTGAATTTAAAAGTTAGATCTAAATTGATCAATATGATCACGAATGGTTAAATTATTCGCCTTGCACTTATAATATGTACATATGTATATATTCTCTGTAGGGAGTGCATGAAAAAAATATACAGTGTGGGCTAAAAAAAAGTATTTTTTTAATTTACAATTAAAATTGGAAAACGTACTTAATCGAATCGATTTTTAACCCACGGTTCGAAAACGGTAAAGCATGTATTTAATTGCTTTATCGTTTTCGAAAAGAATCCTTGCACAAGTTTACGAGTATTTCCCAAACCACATGGTGACCGAATTTGAATAATTGAATTTGGAGAAATGGTCTGGCAAATGGACTCAGAAAGCTCGCGAAAAGCCTACACTAATTTTGTTATTAAATTTTGACTTGTTATCCAGAAAAGTGGCCATTTACGTCCGCTGCGTATTTATACTGCTGAAGTGAAATTTTCCTCAACGAGCGGGGTTTTGACCTCGACAGGGAAAAGTGACCACGAGCTTCCAATGACCCTATTAGATACAGTACATGCCCAATATGTGACCATATAAATAGTCACGTCCACATACGAGTATGATACATAGAAACGTGGCCAGCTGGCGTCTGGCTCCAAACACGTCCTCTGCGGCCTTCACCGCTCACGCCCCATATGTGCAAGCTGCACTGTGTAATGGAAATCCGACGTGAAGTCGTTTTTCTTCTCCCTTTATAACTAGTTCCATGAGTAGCGTAAATCGGGTGTTTCGATATCTACAGCACGTATCGTGGTATTACACTATGTAAATACTTTATATATCGTAGTCTGTATCGTCGAGCTTCATGAGATCCGCCGCTGTGGCCATTCAACAAATTTTACCCCTTCGCAGATCTAATGGGCATTGAGAAATGACAGGCACAACTCGAAACAAAAAGTTATTCAGGTCTGAGAAATCTGCGCAATATAGTCCTTCATTCGACAATTTAATTTTGGATCTCGTATGAATTATTTCAATTTGTTTCTTATATAACCTGACTAAGCGCGCTTCTATACTTTAGTCGCGATCTCAGGAATAACAAATAAACATGCATGTCCAGTATTTACAGATGATGTATGTAACAGCAAGAATTTCGCAGCAGCTATAAAAATAATGTAGTGTCTTTGTGACTTCATTCAATTAACCCTTTAGTGACCCCTCTCTTCCACCTCGCATTTGCCGGGGCTCCAAAAATGTATTGCCCGTCGAGTAGCGAAATGAGGTAGTAAACTATTTTAACAATTCATAAGCATAAAATGCAAGTTTTCTCCGCTTCTACATTCAAGTGGTGAGCAAGAAAATTAACTTTTTTGACCTACCACACTTGCTTTCGATAACAAAAATATTATTAAATTATGAACAGCGCGTTATTGACGCAACCCGTATGCTCTTATACAGTGAATGTTATTTCAAAATGGATGTTAGTTGGCAACGGCTATCGGTTTCATATTTCATCCCAGGGCATGATTGCAAGATTAAACGGATTAAATTTCCCTCTGAAAATTTGTGAACTCTGATTTCACAATTTTTGATCTTATTTGGAAGACCGCGATCTTGTTTCATTGTTTCTACCAAATAAATGATTTTGAATGTTTCGAAAGTTTAAAGAATCACTTCTGGTGATGCCGAATCGTCCTGCATTTCCGCAATCCCTCAAACA
>JAQGBY010000649.1:0-39741 GCA_034698785.1 Mycogona germanica | reverse complement strand
ATACAACTGGTCGTTCGACCCCCGCCATAGGCCCCTCTCTTGGGGGCTGCTTGTGGGTACATATTGTAATTGTAATGAGCCTAGGCAGTGTACAGCGGGGAAGATGATGCAACAAATTTTCATCTCTAAAAATCATGAGATAACATGTGTGATTACTGATTTTTTTGGTGAAATATATTTTAATATTTTTATGTGATTCCGATGGATGTGTGATTAGTGAGTGCGTAGCCATCAGACAGCGCGATTACGATGTTAAATTTAGTGAGTAATAGTCGACACCAAGGTCCAAGGATTTTTCTGCTTATAAAAAATTGCATTTGATCAGGCCAAAGGATTATGCGGTCTGTTGTTGGTCTGCTTGCATTCAATTTCAGTAATGTAGTTTTCAAATAATATTCTACGAGAAACGGAACTAGGCGCAAAATTACTTACGCAGAGCTCTCAGATTAACAAATAGCATCTGCTCTACTCATTCATCCAAATGTAACTGTCTTTGTCAGAAATGTGATCCATCGACTTCAAATTCATGTAATCAAAATTTTCCACTTCGATAAACTATGAAAAACTGATAGGCGATATAATGTTGGCAAATGGCAGTTACAGCTAAGTCAAAATTTTCTCCGATGAGTTTTTGATTTTAACTGTTTTGATAATGATATCGCCTACATTGGTCCACACTTCTCTTGACTTTTTTTCTTAGTGGAAAATAGGGTTTGGAGTTAGAAAATTTTCCCCTCTTTTCTACGAATATCACAGGATTAGTAAAGATAAGTGGGAGGATATTTTAACCTAGATCATCTGTTGCTTCTTGACCCGGCCAGTCTCTCAGCGATTGGTGAAACTAGTTGGCCTTCTTCTGCTATCTCCTCGTCCCGCAAAAGAGAGATGCTTTTGCACTTTGCCTCTCCCTCGCCCTCATGCCCACCCTCGATTTCTTCATCTGTCTCGGAGAGATAGTTCATGTACTACTCCGCCCCCGGCCAGAAACTAAAATCCCGGCCAGCCCTTCGCAACAACCATTTTTTTTTCGCTCGACACGTTTCTCCCTTGCCCTCGTCCAAAAATCTCTCTTTCGGCATCCTTCTCTTTCCACTTTGCATCTCTACGACTCTGTATATGAGTTACAAATTATTAGTAGCAAGTGATTAATTTTCTTGTCGTGGTCGTGCCCTCTGGCTGGTGGCACACACCGGAAATTGTAACAGTTACAATGTTACAAAAATTGCGTTAATCGTCAGTGCTTAGTGCACGGTTTAGGTTATACCTGTTAGTCAATTTTCGCGTTAGATGAATAATTACAAATTTCCAGAGAAGTGCGAGAGGAACGCATCCATTTTTATTTACTGTTTCAAAGTAATCTTTGAGATGCCATGAAGCGCTAGGAACTTGTCATTTTGTTGGGTGAATGACAGACGAAGTGAGGCGTGAGGCGATGTGATAATTTGTAATATATACTATTCAAATTTGTTGACTGCATGCGCATGTATTAGGCCTTTGCTGCCATTAAATATTTGGACTGGTCAAAATGGTCGAAATGAACAATTTCAAAAATGCTTTTTAGGGTGGTTTTTCTTTTCAAAATAAATTTCAGTGGCATTTTGAGCCCAGCTTTATAGTTTCACTGTATTTTCAATACTGCATGTTCACAGATTATTCCTTCTGTAAAAAAAATTATAATTTCTTAAGTGATGAAAATTTAAATATTACTTACCCATTTATTTCTATTTTTTAAATTTGTATGATTCGAATGACGCGACAAATTATAATTTCTTAAGTGATGAAAATTTAAATATTACTTACCCATTTATTTCTATTTTTTAAATTTGTATGATTCGAATGACGCGACAATTTCGCAGTTTATGCACGAATCATAATTTTGAAAAGTAATGTACCAAATTTACAAATGTCGATTTCTGGTTATTGTGATTCTTATTTATTTTATCAACTTGTCTGTAGGCAACATTTAATCTTTCCAAACAATGTGATGGTTTGCCACATCTTACCTCATTACCTGTTCGGTAAGCATGTACGTGCGTACATGTTTTTCCTTTATTTCATGCTACCGAGCCAGAATAACTTTGTAAGCAAAAAAAAATAACAGCACGCTTATTATATGTTCGGGTTTCTTTTCGATTGCTCAATAATTTGGAATTGCTTGTCGCCTTCTCTACATGCTCCTCTATTATTGCATCAACGGTTGCAAATCCCGATTTCGGTTGGCCACGGCGTCCGCTGTACCCTGCGTCCCCCTCACCTGTTCTCACCACCAACCAATTGACGTTCCAAGTACACCTGTACCAGCGGGGAGTCTGTCTGCATGCCCTAGTGTCACGTGATAGGAGATAGTCGTGCAGGTGATGAGCAATGGATGTTTGGCAGAATTTAAAGCTGGAGTACGGCATCGCGTTTTTAAAGTGCAATGCAGCTATTGCGCAGTTGTCGCCGATCATAACGATGGTCTGAGGAGTTCACGTTAATACAATTGCGATACTACATCTGGTTATTAGGGGGGGGGGGTCCACCCTTTATCACTTGATGGGCGCACACTTCGTCCTTTCAAATGTGACTAAATGCTGCGATGGAATTCATTTCTGGTAGAATTCAGTCAGTAGTTCTCCGATCATCGATCTACTACAGGTATAACTGCGATGAATCAACCGCTTCTCTGGAACCCCACCAGAGGGTACCAGTAACTGTCGTGTCGAGAGTTCAGAAACTAATTAATCTTCTTGGAAAATGTTTATTTTCCGCAATTATTGCAAGATAATTGACCGCTCACTCATTAGATTTTGATAAGCGACTAAATGATTTTTAGCACACTAATCTGTTGGGTCTTCAAATATCGATATATCGATGCGAGGACCCATGAAGTTCGCGACAGGTTTTCTTTGTATCAATCTTTTCTTATGTTAGTAAATCTGTCGCTGCAGAAAAACAAAATATATATAGCCGAAATGGTCCGCATTTGTGTGACGCCCTGTAGGTTTGATGCAATTTTTTCTTGTTGCAAATGTTCTTTCTTCCATATTTCGTCATACTCCTGTGCCAGGCGGTGTCCATTTCTTTCCTCGGTGCTGCAGCCACTTTATTGCGTTGTTATTTTTTCGCCCCCCAGCATCCTCGTTTTGTTTTGTTAGTTGTTTTCGTTCCTTGTTATTATTGGCGCAGGTCTAACTCGTGCTGTATATGTTGTCCTAGGGCTCAACAAAGGTGTGTAATTGCGTCAAGGAAAGAGAGAGATGCTATTTGGAATGATAGGTCCCAGTCAGGGTCAGGTTATGGTGCTCGAGAGACCAGATGCACGATTTTGATTAAACAGTTCATTTTAGTGATGAAAGTGGAGATTTTCATTTTGATTCTTCAGGCAGACGTTAGTTAACAACTTTCTAAATGAAAATCATTTTCACTTTGCATAGCTCAATTTCAACGGTGGGACAAAGAAATCTTGTGAAATTTGAAGATTCCCAATTGATTCGCTACTAAATTTGTCTAATCGCATAAACAATCTCCAAAATTCAAAGTACTTGTCTCCAACTTTGAGGGAAGAAAAGTTAGATAAAATATATTGATATTTTTCTGGTTAATTTAGTATTACTTTTACTAAATAATTCTGCATCATTTAGAATGCTTGCCTTAAGGGGAATGATCGGGCATTTCTGCACCGATAACCTGATTTGTTATCGTATGGTTGATGTTTGGACTGCGATTGATTGCTGATGTGGATGTGGGGGAATGATGAGGGGTTGCTAATGATGATGAGGTCGGAAAATTAATTCATAATGTTTTCTCCTGAGGTTGTGTCTCGCCGCATGCTTGTTCGTCTGGATTACAGACAAATCCCTAAATCACCGACCACACTGCTGGAGGGAGAATTCGTTTGATGGCGCCTTTAGCGACTGTTTCTATGTCGATAAGAGGTTTTAAGGGGGGAGATGGGTGGGGAGTTGCGACAGTACTGGCACACCCGACTGGTCGTTAGCGTATTTGTATCTCTTAAGACTTATCTGAACGTTTACATTTAATGTGTATGCTGAACTTTTTGTGCCTAAGCACTGAGAGGGGTACAGAATCTTCCTGTTGTGACCCGTCACTTCAGTGAATTAAAAAAAAAACTTCAGCGTACCATTTCAATTTGTCAGTACATACAGGGTGAACCTGAAACTATGGACCCCTTTTATTATTTTTAATAAGTCGGCCAAAAATAGTCCGATAATTGTTATGTCGAAGGAATTTAATCGCATTTTTATCTTAGTTGAACGACATTTTTGCAGCCTAGTTGAGCAATCGCGCTACAAAGTGGCATATTGCAGCAGAAATTGGCAAGCGACAAGCGCCACCGTCAAGGCGCATCTTTAATATCGAGAAAATTGAAAGTTGAAATTTGGGTCTCGGAATTAGAAAGGGTCAGTTATCGGACTTATTTTTGGCCGACATATTAAAAATAATACATGGGGTATATATTTTCAGGTTCACCCTGTACGTTCCATAAACATAGAGGGAGCTTTGCAGTACAACATCTCTATTTTATTTAGTGTAAATATTTTGCCGACACAAATCATAAAAATTAGGGATATCATTGCTGATCCTTTATTGTTTGATATCTTCTTCTTAACCCCTTCAGATTATGATTTAATTAAAATTCGGTTCTACCAACGTTACTGTTTAATCCCGTGGGCGTCAGAAAAAGATTTCGTTATTCTAAAACATTTTTATATTTTTAATAGTTTTGTGTTTTGCGTATGTGATGCTATTCTTGGTCAACTTTGAATGCGCGTTTTTCAGATTTCGATTGTTTAAAGGACAATCTTTCGGAACAAATGCCCATTAGTTATTATTATTAATGAATTATTGCGTCAGTGAACGCATGAACGACTGCTGCAAGAGTAAGCAACGAGTTTTATTGTTCTTTGATCGAAAGATTTGTTTTGTGTCTTATTACTTGCTTAGAGATTGAGGTTGAACCGTAAGAAAGGTGGAAAAATAGCACATCGGGTTTATGAATTAACCGGGTAAAAACGTCGACTTGTTGTAGGGCTGTAGATTTGGAAAATAGTTGTCGATCATGAGAATCTCTTTGAGGATTAGGTAAACCTTCAAATAGCGCATGGCACGAAAGGATGGTTCCGAACAGCAATTTGCTTAAACCGTGAATCGATTGCTTAGAAGTCTCGATAAACTGAAAGAGTTGTCTGCTAACATATCGAGGTTTTAAGGTTTCGAAACTGTATAGTGATGCTTTTGATTTGATTGTCTAGGTCGTATTAGATCTAGACGATGTCGCATGTACGTCTCTCTCAGCAAGAAAAAGTCCTTCACGCCAATTTATCGCACGCAAAAATGGCGTCCGCACTATACGGGCGTATACGATTCATCAAAGCCGAACCAACTGGTGGATAAAATCGAATATTATGTTGGCAATGGTTGAGGGAGGAGGAGGAGCAGGAGGGGGGGAGGACTTGGAAGAGAGAGAGAGAGAGCGTATGTAGTTCTTCCCAGTCTCTAACGTCACGTGGGCCCTTTTTATCGACTCGATGCGGTGACTTGGCAAGTGGTAAATGCGATCCTCGCTGGCGCTACCTTTCCGCTCCCTCGCCTCACCCCCGCCGCCCCCCTCCTCTTCCCCCACCTGCGCTCACTTTGGCGCGTTCCGGTCGGGATCCGTTTTGGTCGTGGGCGCGCGCGCGCCAGAGCCGAGGCCTCGCCCCGGACTGTTGACCATATGGGGCGCCCCATCCATTTCATTCATCTACCATATTGAGACTCCAGTGCAACTATTTCTTAATTAGTTTATCGCACACCTGGGAATAAGAAGATCAGATATTTAAATACCAACACCACCGAGAAGCGATTCAACGTTCTAGATTAAGAAATTATTCATCCCTGAAGCAATGATAGTGCAGAAAGCACACAATGTGCGCTCACCGGTAGTTCCAATTTCTCATCTCTGCCCATAGGTCACGCCGGTGGCTGACTACAGGTTTCTTCCTGTTAAATTCCCCGCAGGAATATCACTCGAAAAAGCCCACGTGACGTTGTTGGAAATAAAACTTTTAGTTTTCTCCTCTCGTTGTTGGAAGTGTAACTTAAGTTATTGAGAATGCAATTTTTATTTTCTAGGTCGGAAAAAGAAACCGACCTCATCGTAGAATTTTAACAATTTGATAGGTCTTGATGCGTACAGTACTGTTCCAATGACGCTAGTCAAATAACTAATCAAAAAAGCATCTCCACTGACTCATTTTCTCTTATTTCCTCTCGAGTATTAGTTCTGTTTTCGTTCGCACGCGTTGACAACCCAATTTAATTTTTCTCCACGTCTTCTCTTCCCCCAATTGTCTCCACCTCAAAAATGCGCGCCCTGGGCTACGCCCGTTTCCACTTCACCCCCTTCGTCCTCCTCCTCCCCGACATGGCACCGACGCCCGGCTACGCAGCAAAACAGCATCACATCGTCATCATGTCAATTTGCGCCGAGTTCGCGTGAAGAGTGTTGTGTGTGTGTGCGTAGCGCGAGAGGAGCGTGATGCGAGCGCTCTCTGCTCGTTTCGGGAGGAGAGCTGCTGGAGAGCGATGAGGAGTGATTCAGAGAGCGGAAAAGGTAGATTGATCGTTGGAGCTTTGGGGAGGGGGCGGGCGGCGGCTACCATATAGCGATAGAGAGCCAAAAGTCGGCGCACCTGAAAACCACCTTGGCCCGCTCGCAAAAGCTCTCTTTCGACGAAAACGCTGCTGCCGCGCGCGCTCGTGTGTACAGCTCACGCGACCGCCTTCGGAAAACGATGGTTGCCATGACGACCGCGGGTTGGCGCGCGCGCGCGCCTCCTGCTCTTGGCCAGCAGCCAAACCAAGCGCCATCCCGGGCGGCGCGCTTGGCTGCTGGGCTGAAGCGGAGTTTCGAAAGCAGAGCTGGAGAGAAACAGAATAAGCAGTCCTTTTTTAATGGACGTGTTCAGTGGAACGTGCCAGTTTGCTGTCCAGAAACGGGCGCGATACCTGCAATTTCAAATCTTGTCATTACAATTTTTTTTCAGTTCAGTTCGAACATTAGAGAAAAAGGGCCTCTGTTAGGTTAAGACTTGGTTTTCTTCCCATGCACCTTTATTTTTCAAAATTCATGTTTGATTTTGTCTGCGGTAGGATACGACCGCGGCAAATGACAATTATTGATGATCTCTGGTAACGTTTCAGAGAAACGCTTGGTTGCATTCTAGCACATTTAATATCGTTGATCGGAAAACTACCGAACTGTCGATAGACTATGAAATATCCTGTGGTGTGTGTATTCTGATGAGGTGGAATAAGCGCCACTATCGGTCATAAATGCAATTTGTGTCACCTGCCACGAGCTGCACCGAAACGAGCGCCACCTAATGATAAGAAGCAGTGCCTGCCATTTTGCTGTAAACCGAATCGTAGGAATCTGTTGACGTTTTCGAATTAAATATGATTAGTTATTTTTCTCCGCTTATCCTAATGATGTTTCGTCATCACGGTTTATTGTTTTAGTCGACCGCCACTTTGTTAATCAGAAATCAATTTGGCTCAAATATATAGTGTTGGTGGTGATGATGATTTTGTTTGTGAAAAGGATGTTCCTATGTTGGACGGCGCACCGACCAAGTAACGCAGACATTGATGTGCGTGGCGTAGAGTGCTCTGTGCCAGACATAGATTAATTATTATGCGCTCACGAAGCCCAGTCGGTGGTAGTAGTCCGTGTTGAAGCGATGCCGTCGTCGTCGACGTTGTCGTCACCACAGAGATTGCGAAATATTTATCAAAACTTCCCCGAGTTTTCAGAGACCTCTCTCGTCACTGCCATGCGAACGTCGCGCGCGCTCTCGCTCGCTCCGCATTAATTGCGCAGATCGTGCCACACATTGTACAGGGTGTCTCGGAAAAGTTA
Organism: Mycogona germanica; assembly: GCA_034698785.1. NCBI lineage: Eukaryota > Metazoa > Arthropoda > Diplopoda > Chordeumatida > Chordeumatidae > Mycogona > Mycogona germanica. The sequence goes on along the minus strand of JAQGBY010000649.1, from coordinate 31,835 downwards.
AAAAAAAACTTGTTCCGATTAGGTCCTTGTGGTTGTGGGATATTCGGCAATTCGATTTTTAGGATCTGGGAAGTATCGAGACTACTGAGAAATTGATAAAATGGGATTACAGGGGGCGGAAATCAGTTTAAAGACGTAACTGGTTGAAATCTGGGGGGTGGGGAATAAATAAGTTGTTGTCGTTTGAAAAACCATGTAACATGTTTTAATTTCAACAGTTGATGGCGGTTCGTCATCGCATTCAGACTGTGTTTTGAGTCGTTGTCATCTCGTCTAAATGAACGTGCTGAGCCAGACAATATCTGAATTTGTCAGGAACAAAGTTCAAATTTCGATGACCAAATAACCCTTACCCTGCTGGCGTGGACAATATGTCCTTGCAAGCGGCTCCGGAAGGGCCTATGGCGGTGGGGTCAAAAGACAGGGTAAAGGACAAAAGTTTGATTTAGTTGAGTCTCTGTAAAATTGTTCTACTTTGTGGGTGGTCCTTATTTCTACACTCTATGGGAAATTAGGAGTTTAAGAATGAGTCTAACTTAACCAACCGATGAACCGATACTACAATGTATGAAACACTTTGCCAGCGGGTCAACACTTCAGACCAATCTTTAAAAAAATAATCATGTACTTATTATATTTTTTTATAATTCTAAGAAGCATTCTAGGGGGCACCGTTGACTACACAACTTAACCACCCTAGGTGACCCGGGTCGTTTATTGGTCGATGTATTCAAGTTAACACTATATTTGAGTATTGATCAGTTCGGCTTGTCTAGTTTACTGCAAGGCAAATCGAAAGCGTCGTTTTATTTTATTTTGTACGGTAATAGTTTAGTTCTTACCCACGAATGAGCTGTGCCAGCACGACTCATTCGCGTCACGTGATGCGATGACTGATGAGATCGACTTTTCCCCCCGTATACGGTCTATATCGACGGACGCGCCCTCTATACACATCCTCTGTACATATGTGATGCCGTTGATGCGCCTTGCGTGTTTCCAGACGTCCTGTTCCACGGACTACATTCGTTTCTACAATATATTGTTGTACATGTGTGGCGTGTTGTACACGGCAAGTCTCGTTTATCCGCATGATAAGTCTGCGTGCGATGCCCCACTACAAATACAGGCGTTTTCCTGTTAAAATTGCGCATTTCCTAGTACAAAAAAAGAGACATATATATAGACATGCTTCAGACTCCTTCGGTTTGGATATAAGCCCCAGGAGAATCCGACTGCTTAAAATGTTATCCATACAGTTGATAATTGAATGTTCCGTATTTTGAATGATCGCTAAAGGCTAGGATGGATCCTTCCTAGCACAGTACTAGATTAGACTTTTAACGTTGTTAATTGTGTATACGCTGGGACCCTGTGGTCGAGAGAGATCAGGCAACTACGAAACTGTAACTGTCGCAACGTCGTATCCTGTTGAGGAAATATCTAGTGGTGGTGGTGTTGTGATTTAATGTGCCGTTCAAAAAATGTTTTTTTTTTTGTGACACTCGGCCTTCCCTCATTTTCATCTCGCCGTTGAAGCTCGTTGAAGCTCGCTTGTCGCAGTCGCGGATGCCCGATTTTAACAAGAGATCGGAGTAGAAAAAGGGGGAGGATGTGGGGGTGATGGGGGGAGGGGCGTTGACCTTTAGACGATGCGCGAAACGCGGTCAGCGAAAAGTTTGATGATTCCAAGCTGCACGGATGGAGAGAGAGAGAGAGACGGCGGCCCGAGATTGAGAAAATAGATGTAGGAGGGGTTAGGGTTCGCAGGGAGCGAAGTACGTTTTCTCGGTTGACTGTATGGCAGTGCGCTTATTTTTTTGTGGGAACCACTTTCACCGTGGATTATTTTCTCGACCAATAGGAGACGATGGAGATACTGTCTCCCAAATGGCGGCCATCATGAAATAAATGGGGCAATGTCGTTCGCCATTCGAAAACAAATTGGTGTCGTCTCTGCTCCCATTGGCGACGGATGAAAAACTTATCTGGGGCGAAAACACTTGGATGACAAATTGTAGATGGTTGAAATTGTATTAACTCCGAGCAATTTTGTTTTCTGAAGTGAAAAGGGTGAGAGGCCAATTCCTGAACCCTTTTGTTGGTGACGTTGCCACTTCCTGTCTTGCGCCAGGAGCAATTTCCCGCCTCCTCCTTCTCCCTATTTTTGCCACGCTTTCTTCATTTCCTGACGCGTGCGCGGTCGAGATTAAAGAGGGCAGAGAACCGAGTCAACCGACTCCATTTAAAATCGAGAAATAAATTGTGTTTGGTTCAGTTTAGTCTGTTTTTTGAACGAAGAAAAAGATCACAAAAAACAGCATGATCCAACAAAAATTAACACCATGACTTCAACTCTTGCGAGACAAGTTCATGACAATCGAGATTTAAAATCAGCACCCTCTAGTAGACTGCCTTTTTAATGCTTACTCAAATGCGGTTTATTTTAAAAAGAGGAGGAATAATATTTTTTCAGTTTGTATTTTGAGAACATGCGATTGTTTCTTCAAATTGTTTTTTTTCTTTATTTCTTGTTTGCTGTTCATTGGAAACCAGCAGAAGGCAAAAAATTCCTAATGTCTCATGACGTGCGCCTAATTTGTTACGTTAGCTGCCCCACCCGCAAATTAACGGTTTTGTTTCTAAAAATGCTACGCCTTCGTTTGTCGTACAGGCATGAAATTGGCGATCGTCGACACGAAATTTGAACAATTCAGTTTTTTAAACGTTAACTAAGTAGGCCTCCAGAAAATTGCCGATTGTTATTCTTGTTACGAGCGCCTGGCAATCCCAATGACCGGTTCACAGTGGTGAACCATCCTCAAAGTACGATCTGATTCGGAGTGATATGTGGAGTGTGCTTTGTGTGTTCCACATCCAAATTCACAGTATAGTGGCTGCCAACTGGTTACTATAGAATTATCGTGGGTTGTCTCACTTATCCCGAGTTGGGAAGTGCAGCAAAAATAAAATGTGTGATATTTCCAATCTTCCAAGATTTCGAAATAAAGTAACCCCTCCCCCGGGAATTTAACCCGGGCTCGTCAAACAACGACAATGTTAAGTCGTTGTTTGCTGGCAGTATTTTTATTTGTACCCCCAAACCCCCTTCACAGGGATTGTTCCCATTAGATTTCTTCCAATACAACTTTGTAACCGGGGTCGGCGAGCGTCTTGACGTGCGCTGGAACGTCGATCACCTATCGCCTAAGTCACCAGATTTTCTAAATGTCGAAGCGCCTAGAAACGTAATCTACTTGTTTCGTCACTTCACCGATAGGTGGCCTCAAAATGTAGCAAGGAAAGATTATACGCAAAAGTAACGCCAGCTTGACACTGGCTTCCATATTTTAGGGGGGGGGCACGAATTTCACAAACTTTGGATCAAGATCGTTCCAATGTTCGATCTCCAAAAACGCATTTTTTAGAATGAAGGTTTTTGCGCCCCCCAACCAAAAACGTCCACCATTAATCCCCGGTTTCCTTGAGTTTGGCTTCGCCGGCGCACACCACTTTTCAACCACATCTCTCATGCGAGATTCCGAAAATCTCTGTGCTCTCTCTCTCCCTCCCTCCCTCATAGCTGTAATGAGTGCGCACTATGCGCCACCGCCAACCGTCCGGCCTCTTCCCGTCCTCCCTCCGTCCAACGTCCATCTCCCAGTTTTAGCAGTTTTTGGCGCCGCTTCGAAAGTTTTCCCCCTCTGGAAAATCTCGATGGTTGGCTGGATGCCTCCACTATCTCGCTCTCTCACACTCCCCTCCTCTTCCTCCTCCCGTTGCCTCCTCTCTGACATCCTTTTGTGTTCTCTGCGCTCCACCACTCCCCATCGAACTGCCCTCTCCACTAACCCTCCTGTTTGCCACCCCCTCCCCCCTGCATTTCCCTACCTCGCGGCTGTGTACCTTCGCCCTCCCCCCACCCCACACACATCTCCTTAGTTTTCCATCTCTGCGGGTTTTCCTCCTTGCTTGTACTTGTATGTGGTCTTTGCACTGTGGATTTCAATGGTCGCATCTGTACAACAGTCTGTCTGCAAGATGTTATTTCTCGCTTTGTTGGGAGTCGGTGGTCGGGACTGTCCGCAAATGTCATCCGTTGAAAAATGTCCGGGGAAATTGCTAGGTGAGCATTGATAGAATGTGGTGGTCTGAAATTTGAATATAATTTGATGGAGGACAGTTCTGAATGAAAGACGATCTGGATGGAGTCGCATCCAGTTTTATCATAGTCATTGCGAAAAGATGGATTCTTTCTAAGGGGTTTTAGAATATATAACAATTATACCTGGACCGATTTACCAGTTTTTACAGATTTTAGGTACTTTTCGAAATGTGATTTAACTTTGTTTTAGACTTGGGTCACTTATCAGCCAATCAAAGTGCCTCTCACACAGTGCCGAATCACTAAGAGGAGTACAGAAACTCCTGTAGTGCTATTCATTAGTGGTTTTTAATTTTTTTTTACTGCAGTCAATATAAAATGTATCAATATTAATTGCACTCACTTGTTACTGTATGGTAATGGTTTTTTTCTTTTGCTTTTTTTCTCTAGGTAAGTTCCAGTTTTGTTCTTATGATATTTCATCCATTGCGGGCTCAAGGTGAGCTGTAATCTATATTTACGAGGGTAAAGTTGTTTTCATTTGAATCTTTGTCGGTTCTGATTTATAATTGTGCATAGGAATTTAATTCCTATTATATCTTATTTTTCGTATATCGTTTTTTTATGGAATATACAAATTGGAACGAGAATGCGATAGATAGAATTTATCAACAAAATTATGTAATTGTGATTTGATTCAATTATCTTTCGAATCCCTTCAATGGCGAAACATGATAATCCACAGCAATGAGCCTGCAGTCCTGAAAATACCAGGGGGGAAAAACTTCTGAGGTTAACACACTCTGTATTCTTGACAAACATGTTGATCTTGTTTGATTAAAACGATATTGAACGAGAGAAAAATATATAAGCCCCACATCAACCCTAGATAACCACCAGCTGATTCTGTAGGGGTTGTGATAAACATATTTTTCGCGAGACCTGTTATCGGTTTTGCAAAAATATCGTTGACCTGAAAAAATGTCTAGTTTAGATATTTTATCATTTGCAAGATTTTATTTCATGCATTGAATGAACATGACCGTGTGGTCGTAATTCCGTTAGGTTTTGCGCTGTAGTAGGAAAAGAATATTGAACAATAAATTACGGAAAAATTAACTTATCTTTTCGTAATTGTACCTACTTTTCGTAGTACTTTTATTTTATTTCAGAGTCGAATTATTGCTTTTATTTTATTTCAGAGTCGAATTATTGCTTTGAAGCAATTGATTGCTTTGCCTACTGAATTTTTTTTGAAACATACGCGATACGCGATTGAGGAAAATACATGATTTGCTTCAGCATATTCGTATAAAAAAACCTGCTTAGAAAGTATCACCATCTGTTGTGAGTTGTTACTGCTATTGTCTCAACAGACCCTTAGCTTTTAGCGTAACCCGTTACGCCCCTGAAACAAAATGTTTTCGATGACAATACGGGTCCTGACGACGATACGGGTTGCCCTGCGTGATCATTTAAGAAATTTGTTCTTAATTTCGCATTGACTCTCGGGGAGTGGTAGGATGTCGCCAACTCTCGATTCGTAATTATTTTTAACGACTTTTCTGGCCAATGGAAATTCTCATTTCAAATCTGGGCTATCTCTGATCATCTGTCATCCGTTCGGGTCGGAACAATAGGAATTGCTCTCGTTAGCCTCTCTCTCTCTCTCGCCTCCAAATGCGGTAGTGATGTCGCCCAACAGCGCCAACTTCTCCCTCCCCCAAATATTCCCGCCATCGCCGCCATCTCCGCAACCGGCTTCCTCTCTAACAGTGCCGTGTGCCTCGGTGCCCATTGTCCTCGTTCGGTGGTGACGACCTATCACTTTGTTGGCTCTGATGAGCAACAAAAAATAGGCGGTTTTTTGTCCATCTATATAGCTATCTCACTCCCTTGGAGACTTTGCCTTTTCTTCCAAATTCCTCCTGCGGTCCGCTCTCCAGATGCTCTTAGAAGTGGAAGGCTAGAATCCTGAAGCCTGGTATTTTTATGGCGATCAATAATTGAATAATTGGAAAAAATATACATGCGTTCTGAAAAAAACAGTATTTTCATCTACCTGGTGCATAATATTCTCTTAAGCACTCAACTATGCTCAAACAAATTGAAAGCCTCTGGACTCTATCCAGAGGCCCGTTGAGCTTTTAGCGATCAATAAAATTATAGAAAATTGATTTATTTGTAAAATCCTTTCTACAAAAATATCGAAAATATATGTTCATGAGATTTGAATCGCCAAGTCTTTCTGTTTGTTTTAACGGACTGTTGCAGTCAATATGGGTTTTATCAAAACTACAATATTTCACAATATAATCGAAATTCGCTACTTGTTTGGCAGCAAATATTCATTATGGAATGCGGTCCTTGTCACACCTACAAGGCCCAACAATCTCGTTAGGTTGACCTTTAGTGCAGCACCCTACTTGGGCCCAAGTCGAAACAGACAAGATTTCTTGAATATTTATTCCAAATTTCACTTTACATTTTGCTCGCTTTCCAAGAACACATTTGAGTCGACGGGGTCTTGGGAGGTCACATTGATTTCGGTACTCTGCAGACGTTGTGGTCATGCATAGGATATTGTAGGGGATTGGTTTATTTTTCCTACGCCAATTTTATCTCACTTTTGTGTGTCCGTGGAATGGATATTTGTGAGTTCGTGGACTTATTGTGGTGCTGAAGAGCAAACAGTAAACAAAACTGTAGATTAATTTCTGGATTGTGTTGGCATGCTTGACTTTTCACAGATCGAATTTCATGCACATTCATGTTTGCATCTCACAATTCAAGATAAAAGTGGATGCCATCGTGCCACTATACCCCCTGTAGAAGCGAATTTTGTTTCCAAAAATGAAATGGAAGCAAGCTTGATTCCTCCTAGCTTCTAATTTTATGTTGGGAATCAAAAATGAACTGAGTGCACCTTTCACCTTATTTCATCACATTACTTAAATAGACGAGCACGTATTTCATTCGATTCGATTAGATCTGTGTTTAACCGGGCAAGCAACAAAATAATGAAATAATAAAACAATATCATCTACATCATTTATATTTTTTAATGCATTTCCCCAAAATGCTCAATCCGCCCATCACATTATTCATGAGCGAATGACGTTGCGTGATACTTGTGTTGCTATTTTTGTTTTCTGATTTATTTCAACGCTATATCATGGCTAAAAGTTTTGTGAAATATGCACATTAGAAACTTGATTCCATTATTGTTTTTTTAAACTATCTATGTTGTATGCATTTGAACATTTGAACAGAATATACATTGTTTTTGTTCTTTGACAAAAACTTGGTCACTCACATAATTGTGTAGCAATATGAGGGACCATAAATTTCTCATGAGAACTCTTTCATTTCTTTAAATTTCGTGCACATGTCGTGTTATTTCTGACGTTGAATTTAAAAAAGGAAAAAGTCTTCTACAGCTAAGAGGAGCTGTCCGGATGAAAGGAGAAGCTCGGCCCACTTCCTGACATTGGTTTGTCGGCGACACGAGCGTCCTTCGATATCCTGACTTTAATGATTTTCAAATTCGAGCTCCAAGTTGCATTTGACGTTCCAGGCTAATGCACACTCGCGAGGAGCAACCGAAAATTCTGTCATCAGTTTCATCAGCGACTGGATCGTTCCTATATACATGTGATTCTTGAGAGCACCCCTCCCCCATCATCACCACCACCACCTCCCGTAAAACCCTTTCTGAATGATTCGGTCGTTAGTTTTTTCACCCTCTTTTCCCAGGATCTTTCATCCTCTTTCTCTGGCTCGGTCGTTCTATTTTCAATTGAATTTCTGATCTCGGCGGAGAGAGATCATTTGCATCCGTCCGAATCGGCGTAATGTTGTTGCCCGCTTTGTATGCATGTCACGGACCTGTGTGTTCAATATGCGTTTACCAGTTTTTTTTATATGTCGTACCCCACCGCCATCTCCGTCGTCCCGTCCCCTAACTCTTTCCCTGACTGCACCCCTCCCATATATCCTCCTGACCCCCGCGTCCCACTTCATGGCGTCGGGTAGTCATTGCTCATTCGATCTCCAATATTTTGCCCAATTGTGATTCATTTTGAAGGACGATTCAGGTATAGTTTGAAGCAGATGAGTCCTAAAGAATGCCCAACTTTATCCATCGTACATCGAACATAACATTTTTCTCGTCTGTCCACACTTCAGCTGAGCAATCGAATCAATGCCCATATTTTTGCAGCTGAATCTAACCGATACCATCCTTTTACAATTTACTAATAAATAAAAAAGGAAAGGAACATGTGGGACGCTATTTAAAGTGTGACTCTGCATCATTCCATTTGCTGCGACGTTTGTAAAATATTTACGTTTTATGCTCATAAATAAGGCCAAACAATTGAAAGTAATAGTTACATTTTCCCCACACAGAGCATTACAAAAAACTATTGTCGATTCAAAACATAAGTTGTAATACAAAGTGTATATCGTTTGGTACCGCTCCAATCGCCCGACTCCATTTTTGTCGACTGTCCTCACATTTTAACAACAAAATAAAAGAAAAAAAAGGAAATAACCCGTTTTGGGCGTTTCAATGATCTTACGAGGATAAATCTTCGCCATCCCTCTCTCTTCATTCGTCCTCTCTCTGTCGCTGTACATCCGTCGGCACCCCACGCAAAACTACTGGTTCCTCTTTTTCGCTCTCCTTCCTCGGTTTCTCACCCCACCGCCATTGGGAATTTTTTCCTTCTCTTCTGTGTTCTCAACTGCTATATACCTTTACCTCAGTCATGCATCACTCAACTCTGTGTTCTGTTGTTGCAAAGATTTTGTTTTTTGCTGCTTGCTTCTTTTTTTATTTCCACCAACACTGCTAGAGTAGGCGCATCTGCAATTTAGAACATACATGTACAGTGCAGCTTGTCTCTGTGTTTCCATCTGCACTTTCAAGCTCTTCTTCAGAATGTAAAAAATATATTACCATAGTGTTTTTTTTGCAATATGCCGTTGATGATGAGTCTTGTTTACACACTAAACGCGATGCCTTTCGTTGCTCAAGAGAAAGTTCAAGTGTCTTTGACAACCGATCGCCTTTCCATTTATCAAATTTGATTATTGAAACGGCGAGTGGTGCAATTATTTATTTTTATTTCTTGATTGATTGATCGGAGTCATCATCGGCCCATCTGGCGCAGGGCAAACAGTGTTTGGTTGCCGTTGCCCACTGGTCGCACAGCTCATGTAATTTCCAACCGAACTGGGATTCGAGCCCAGAATCTCGAAACACAATGTTGAGATGCTGGACTGCAAAGTTCTTTGAATAGTCAGTTCTGTTTGGCATAACATGGCGTGTCGATTGGAAATGTTTAATCTCACGTCCTTGCACAAATCTTTCATCGCAATGACAATTTCATAGTTCAAAACATGAAACGTGTCGTCTTCATCGTGCAAATAATATCCCTTTTGGTTTTTTGTGTCTTAGTTCATTGTTTAAAAGAAAGCCAATGATGATTTTCTCACATTTGCTTGAACTTGTATGCGTGATTACAGAGTACAGAGTACCAAAGTTCTACCTCGATCCAACTCTAATGAAGCCTCTCTGCTAGCATGTTCTGACGAATGCTGCAGATAACACGAGGATGACTGAGGGTGTGATCCGAGATTCTTAGGAAAGGTCACCACTATCTTCTTGTGGACCCCTTATCCATCTCGACGCAAAAACGAGGGTGCCAAAAAAGAGTATACAGATACACCTTCGCCCAGATCAAACCCGTCCGGTGCCTCGTCGTTCCCACAGCATATACTCTGTACAAGCAATAAGATTTACCCACACTGCGTCACCCATAATAACCCTTGTACCCCCTCCCCCTCGGCCTCTCTCCTCGACCTTACCTCCTCGCACCTTAACTTGTCGGAATGATATCTTTCGTAATCTGGGTTAATGCGGGTCGATCGCTTATCCGTCACCCGTTACTAATCAAATTATGCCACGGTATACCGAATTATTATTTGTTCCTGATTGTAGTTAGTTCACGTTTTCGGTGAATAGACAATCCTATAAATATAATCTTGTAATACAATCTTGCTTTGTTATTCACTTTGCAATGAAAATTGAGATAATACAAGTGGCCAGGAAATACTTTTACTTTGCTAATCTCAACCATATTTTTCACAAATGACAAGATTGTACAAAATGCACAAATGTACAAGATGCACACTCGATTCTGTGTCGGAAAATATTTTATCTACGTCAGTTAATACAGAACCGTTAAATATAATCTGTAGTTTCTGACAGAAATGTATCCCTTCAGGTCAAGTGACGTCACGGGCGAGTGAGTCTTATTGTTTTGATACGAAAGTCTATAAGTGATCAGATTTTTTCTGCGACCATGTCAAAATTGTTTAAGAAGGGAATTCTTTCAACAATTTACAATACTAAATGTTGAAATAATTTCCATGCCCAAAAACAATTTCGTTATTCAACTTGACAGTGAAAACGGCAAAAAAAAGCAGATTTGAACATTATGAATCAAATTATGCTCTAGTTATGTTGGCAGCCAACTAGGGTCGACCCGAACTTACCTTGGCGATATCATGGGTCGCCAATTTGAAGCGAGCCTTCACATTTTTTTTGCCCCGCTTGCGAATGGCCCGTTTCTTAACCGTTTTTTTCGTGCTCGGGGCGTTCCTGTGCCCCTCGACCGATCCCTTCAATTTTTTGCCCCTTTTTCCAGCTCGTTCCATTATTCGTGCCTCACGGATACCCTTTCTCCCTGGCCCCCACATCTCAAAACTCTTACCCACCATCCTCTCTTATCTTTCGCCTACCCCCTCTTATCCATTTCGACGTAACAAACACGGCTATTCCTGCACCCCCAGAACAATTTTGAACACCCTCTCACACACCTATAGGTGTACACGGCAGCTGGTGCGTACTACCTACCTACGATGGGTTGCGTGAGAAATAGTAACCTAGGGATGGGATATAACAAAAAAGCTGGGTTTCTTGTGGGACCCGAAGCCACACCACCACGCGCACTTTCTTTAAAAGTGGTGGTAACTGTCGTTCGTAATTTTTGAGCAGATGTCGTATTTTTAATCCGAAGATCAAATTAGTTGCGATTCTTGTATTATCTTTCTCTGTCTCGGGTAGGGAAACTGGTTTGATGAAAGTGCTACTTAAATTTCGTAGACTTTAAATTCGTTATTGAAGGAACACATATTCTTTTTTTTAAATAAATTTGGGCGTAATGTCATTGCCAAGTCAGTTACACGAATGACTTTTGGTGCGCCGGTCCCGCGTTCGATTCCAGAGAGACGCTCTCGTTTATTTTACCTTGATTCTGTTGACCTTGCAGCAGAACCAGGGTGAATTATAAAATTCATAAAATAATAGGGATATGACATGGTGCATGAGGGAGAATTGACATTGAACCGACCAACTTAAACTTTACAAATGTTTGAAAATACGATTTAAGAGGTTCGGAAGACTTTGAGACTAATATTAAGATTTAAGAAGATTGTCATCTAACGTGTAAAGCCTCATTTACACTAGGCCCATTTTTACGTTTTGCTTCATGTAAATATTTTGTTTGAGACCAACGAGCACATGTGAGGAAAGATTTTAAATGACCACGTTACAGCCTTAAATTCACGCATGTGTTTGAACAACCAAAACAAATGTCATTTCGATGGGGATAACTTGAAATGCTGTCTAGTGTAAATGGTTCTTTACTCAACTGTAAATGTCATTAAAACATTAAGCTGTCATTCTTCTACTTCAATTAACGCCTTACGAGTTTCATTGCATGTTCTTTTTACCTAAAGTTTGCATCGTCATGTTGTGGATTTAGTTCACATCTCAAATAGGTTGCGTCGAGGATAAGAGACCGTGGGTTCCCTCCTCACCACCTTGTATCCTCCCTACCCTCCCTATTCAATATTCATTTTCCGTTTTTTCTTCATCTCCTCATCCGTATCCTGTCCACGGAAAGGGTAGCTACATTAAAGGGCTCTCCCCACAGCACTCCTAGCGCCCCCCTTTCCCGTCCCCTCAATCTCGCCGTTCAGGGTTCGGTCCTACCTCCCCTTCTTATCCTTTCCATACTTTTAGTTTCTTTCTCCTCCAGTATTTTCCGTTGTGTAACTCGCTACTACTGCTTATGCATGTGTCGCAAGGTTTTTCTTGGGGAATTAGCCTCTGGTTCGGGAGCTGCTAAGATTTCCTCCCCAAGCATCCCTGTATCCCTTTTATTTATCGTGTGATCTCAATCGTTCCGGGTACCCGTGCGGAGTTTCTCCAATTTTGCGCCCTTTCTTGTACTTACTTTTTTTTACCCTGGTTTTGTGACCACCCCACAGTTCCAAATATCCTTCCCCACATTTGAAAAAAACGACTTCCGCTTCGCACACACACACACACACACACACAAATAGGTATATTGTGAATTTGATCTTCCCGTGACCAGAATACACCAGGTGTAACGGTGCTGTAGTCCCCACCCTGGACAGTTAATTAAATGAGAGCGTAAAATTGGGGTTAAATAAAACAACACATTTTTTTACATCAGTATTTTTAACCAACAATTTATATATTCCCCGTTTGACGTTTGATTTATACGTTCAAGGACGTATATCAAATTTTAAATTAGATATTGATTCTGGGATCGCAAAGTATTCTTCGCGTTTTTATTTTGTAATGCTGTAATATATAATAATGTGGAATCAACGAAGCTCGGTTGATTAGAGAACTGCCCACATTAATCAGAGACATAGTGTTAGAATCCCGGCAGTTGATAATTCTTTCAAGCACATACACCCAATCAAGTTAGTGAATTGTTCTTTTCTCATTTCTGGCTTCGTGCCGATTATGCAAATGAATTACAGCGACCAAGGTGTAGGCTTCCATGTGCTTTGTACTCGTGTGAACCGTGTAGGTTGACTGCAACATCTTATAAAGCTCATGGGCGTGTCTTCCGTTCGTGTTCTTATCCTATCCCTCTTATTCGATATGGGGTTGATGGGAATAGACTGACCTTATTTTTGGTATAGCAACAATTTGTCTCCTCTCCCTCTCCTAATATTGGTGGCCGTGAATTTGGTATAAAACAGGTCCTTGTTTAGTAGTTCTCTAAAATGGGTTGGGCCCCAACCGGCTTGTAAACGATACGAATAGGCTACCTGCGCGCGTCGGAAAAATCGCAACCCGCAGCATAAACTAGTTTTATTTCATGTCCATGTTTACCTCCACTCGAACTTCAAACGACATTGACATGAGATTAAAAAAGTTGATCTGCGTTTTCGTCCTCTGAATTTATTTTTATTACAGTGTATTAACAGTACCGTAGTTAACTAAGTTAATTAAAACTGTTAATAAAGTTATACTTGTTAACGCTGCACTGCTTCCCCCCTCCTCAAATGTTGAAGGGGTTTACTAATGTGTGTGTGCACTAGTTTCTATTAATGATGTTTTTGAAGTCCCACTTCAGATTTCAATATGACACTTTCGGTCGTTGAAATGGGTTAGAGTACTTCTCCGAAAAAACACTATCAAAAATTGATTTGAGTCATTCACTATGAAAATTTTACTCGTTTCCGGAAAGATTGAAAACTGTAATAAGTGATCATCGATAGGATCACTGCGCAGATTAAATTACAACTTAGCTGGGAATAACGCTGAATTGAGAATCATTAAATCAATGTCCTAGAACGTGACCTATTTTTATTTCTATCTCGATTCATCATTTCTGTACGAGGGTGGTGGTTGGTGGTGACGTTTTCTCTCCTCTGGTTTTGATACGGTTGTCAAACAGTCGAGTTTCACGTACGAAATCGAATATTAATTTTTTTGACAAATTGATGATCTGTTCAAGTCCGAGTTCTGAGCTTATGAGAAACGAATTGTGTGAAAATGTCGTCCACGATGATTCTTCAGAGCGACGAGGCGTGTTTCGCGGTAGGGCGTGTTTCGCCAGTGGAGAGGGGTGGGCCACGTCGGCATTATTTTTCTGCTCCATCACCGCTCCACGCGTCGCAGAGCGCTTTCCTCATTTTTCGCTCCGCTCCTCCCCTCAACCCGGCTCGTCGTTATCTCGTACGCGTTGCAATATACGCGCTGGCTTTTTTTTTTACCTGGCGCGAGCGACCGGTGTCTGCCTGTGACGACGCCGCCGCCGCATGCTGCTGCTGCTGCTGCAATGCGAGCGTGTTCTATTGTTCATCATCCGATTGCGGTTGCCTAGCAACCAGGGTCGAATTCTCTCTCATTCTCCAAAGCGAGGCCCTTCCCTTCCTTCGCCAGCATACCTAACACTTGAAATGCCACCTTGTCTATAGGAAATATGACGAACATGTGACGCATGCGGCCACCTTTAATGCAGCCTCTTCTTTGGCTCGATTAAAGCGCATAATTGTTTTTTTTAGATGGAACCAGATATCATATTCAAATCTAAGTGCCTGTCTAAACGTTCCATTCAGACTGCATGCACCGGGACGATTAATTCCCTCCCAGCCATGCAGCAACGTCCTCCAATAATTTTGCCATACTCATAAGTTTGTATACATGTAAGGTGCAGACTTAAATGACATCCTGACTACCTGTGAATCATGCTTTCAATTTTCTTCGATGCCGTTCTCTTGTTTTCAAAGAAATAATGACGCATGTTATATAATCGGGCAAAAATCTAACACTTTTCCAGATTTTGACCGAGTACTTTATGAAGTTCGTTGCCAAACTTGGTGTGTTAGAACCGGGTTTCGATTCCCGGCACCGGCTTCGTCCCGAGGTACCGGCGAAAATACGTCCCTCATACTTACTGTTAGGGAAAATCTTTTGAAGAAAGAAGCGCGATTCAAGGAAGGATTTAGGTTAATATTCTCACGTATTTGGCGGAAACCCCATCGAGATAGTTTTTTTCCTAACGGATCTTGTTAATTGGGAATGGGAGGAGGAGGGTGAAGTGGCACGCGCCTGTAGGTGCTCAGGTGCATCGGCCAACCCGACCCCTAAGGTAGCAGCCGACCACCTGGCCTCTTGGCTTTTCCTTTTTCTCACTCGCGCCGCCACGCTGCTCTGGCCGCCACTGGCGTAGCATTTATCGACCTATGCGTCGTCCGACATTATTTATATTTTTTTCATTTCTTGGCAGACGTTCTTTTTTGTGCCATTTTTTGCGTCCCCACCGTACATACCTGTCGCAATGGGGATGAGTTTTTTTTATTCTTTTTGCCATCTACCGTTGCCATGTTTGTAGGACATCCAGACACACAGCCACCGGATTCAATGGATATGACAATTCTGATCATTCGAACGAGCGTTGGGTGGCCGATCTGTCCAGACTATTTCTCTGTGCTGTGAATATGGTTTTCTCTGTTTTACAGTTTCATTTCCTGTCGTTGAATGTCATGTTTCGGGTCTTCACAACAAGATTTTCTGTTCCACTTTTGGTGCTTAGGCACTATGTAGGTCTACTTTGCGATCGTTTCCTGAATTGTTATAGTGTGATATTTTCTCGTCTTGGTGACCAAATTACAAAATATCGCCTTTACCCTGGCAGTGAGTCTCGAGAGAGAATTGGGATTGAATTCCGTTGATGAAAATTACCCCAACCTTGACGAACATTGACAATGGAAGTGTGTCAATATTAATGTGAGATGCGAATATCAAGTAGAGTGCCATGAAAGTATGAAACCTCGGCTGGAAAATTTATCCTGAATGGCAGAGAACTGCGATGAAGTGTCGGGGAGTGGGGTGGGGATTGAATTGATTTCCATTTAGTTTTTTTTGCTCGTTCTCTTCGTCATCCCATAGATAGGTATTGCGACACACGCTCATCAGTTTCCGATATGTCATTACTTTTGGCAGTGCTGTCACGGAAACGCGCCGCCGCCAGTTAGCTGAAAAAGCAGGTCATGGTATATTTACGATAAGATGATACGGTGCAACAGCGTATGACCAACTTTATTGCCACCTCATTCGTCGAAATCTTTCATTCTACAGGGTGATTCGGTGACTTCTACTATTTTATTATCTTATTTTTTTCCAATATTAATTTCACATAATTTATGCGAGCATTAAAATATGTGGCATTCAGTTATTATTGTAGTCCGATGTTTTTTAAACCAATCTGCCGAAGTGCAAACACAGAAGATTTTTTCTTTAATTACCAGTTAGTTCTGCGAACAGCTGTTGAATGCATAATTCACAGAAAAGCCACGTCATTGTGTGAGTGTGAGAGTGTAGAATGTTTCCGTGGCGGATAATTAATTCACAGTCTGAGAAACGCTGCTTGGTTTGATGTACGTAATTGATAAATACGCAGATAATATTTTTTCCACCCGCAAAGTGTTGTGATATCACACTTGCTGTAATTCTCTCCCCGATATAAATAGAACGTAATCTGTTCGGTCATCCGTCGTTCCGCCTGTCGTTCTAGACAAACATTATTTCCTTAAAAACTGTGTTTCGGCCCTGACGGTTTTAGAATTAGTCCGGACAGCCTTGTCAGACGTTTCCATATCGATTATCGAATCCCTTCGCCAGGCATTTTTCCTCCCCAGACCTGGCGACTATCGTTGATGAAAAACTAGACAAATTGAATAGACAATTTTGAAAGCCAGACGAGAAGGTTATTGAAATTACTGTTGCTGTTTTATTTGGCGTACATTGACAGGCGCTGTGTCTATTTTTGTTTTCATTCTTAAGTGTGTTTCAGTGAGAGTGCTCACGTAGCTTTTCCGGCGTCGAGTCTCATTAGGATATACTCGTTTGCAGGTGGAGGGAATCTCGAGATTCAAAAGCTCGATTAGCGTCGACGATTTATTTCTACACCATTTGTATCTGGGTTTGATGGAAATGGTTGCAGACTGGGCACCACAAAACTGAGCGAATGAGGAATGGTGAACTAGAGGAGGGAGGGGGAAGGTTGTGAGATGGTAGACGTCTGGAAGAAGACTGGGGCGAAGGGCGCCGATCTCGGGGGTTGTTTTGAGCTGTGGTCTGAGGGCACTCACTCTCTCTCCCTCCCTCCCTCTTTTTTAATTCACCTTTTCCCCGTCAAGGGCACTTGCCCACGTAGATAGCCGAGACTTTCGATCGTCGCCCTAACCTCTCTCTCTCGCCTGCTCTCCCCCATTCCCCCATCTCTTTCCATCATCTGCTCTCCCTTTCTGACCGCTCTTTGTTCCCGCATCCTCCCGCGTCAGGTAAAAATGACCTGCTGCCTGTCCGAGACTCTCCTCTCTCCCTTCCTTTCCGTCGGATTTATTCCCTTTTAAATGATATACCTGCTGCCGCTGCTTCCGATACGTTTTCCAGTTTTTCCTAGTTACCCGTCCTCCATCTGTCGGGCTTTCGCTGTTCCAATTTACCTGCATGGCGCAAGTACTAAGAAATAATTAATTCTTGGCGTACAAATTCGGATGTACGCATTGAAACATTAGCTTGAGCGGGATCATTTTTCGAGAAAAATGTTCCAGTCGGAATGACTAGTAAATATTCTGTTGCGGTCATAGACCGTCCATTATTTGTGAATTTATATATTGCATGTCCGGCGATTCCCGATATGTTGGAAATTGTTAAACTTTGAGTTTCTTTAAATTTACGAAAGTGTATGACTCTTTATGAAAATAGACAAGTGGTGAGTTGATTTCACACCTTTGTACCCACAGAGAAAAACGTTTAACGTGCCATAAAGATTTGACAATAGACAGAAGAAATACCAAAAAGGCATTTGGCTCGAATGACAAAATATTTCTCCTTACTACCTTTAGTTTAACACGAACAACGTGGTTGACAATATTTGTAGATCGGCTTAGACGCCCTTAAAAAATGGATTGCATTTTCTAAGATATTGTTTGCTTCTTTTGCATGCTGATGTCTCTTCATTTGGTTACGTAACTTCCCCGAAATTTCAGATTCACTTTCTCCGGTTAGTGGATATTCATCATCTTCGATCGTGCAAACGTGTCATCCAACCTACGCGAGAACCAGAATCTCCCCCTCTGCCCTTTCTTCTCCTACAAGCAAGCAACTCTCGCCGCCTTCCCTCGCCCCATCCACCTCCCCCCCACCATCTCGTTTCCCCCCTCTGCAGCACTGTGTATGTGTGTGCTCTGTGCATTTATTATTTTTTCGGTTTTCTTTTCTTCCATCTTCTCTACATGGCAAACCCAACGACCTCATCCATCCTGTTCTCCACCCACCACCGGCACCCCTCCGTCCCCTTCCTCTCAATCCATTCATTGTCAACCACTTTTCGTTCGCTCGTTCTCGTAAACTTTCCTGGGAGTTGAAGTTGCTGCCGAAAAGTTCAAGTCACTGGGTTTCGCCATTCATTTGCCAGTCACTGTCGCTTCCTTCAGTTGTTGGGTTTACTGCGTGTGTACCGTGGATTTTTTTTCGGGGTGCGGATCCGAGATTCGGCAGCCCCGCCGCGGATCGCTCCCTCGCGTTGCGGCTTGTCCACCATAAAGTGTGGCCGCGATTCGAAGCCGAATTTTCTCCTTGTGATTTTTCGGTTGTGTATTGCTGGATTCTCAAGTGTGAAAACTGTTGATCGAATCGTCGTGGACAGCGGTTCCGGTTCTGTTTCCGGCGAGTTAAATATATGGTTTTGTTTGTGAACGCGGTCGTTCGGATGGTTTGCTGAAGTGTTTCACTGGATAACATTTTTATTTCGAACGGTTCTTCTCTGAGGTGTTTCAGTAAGTATCGAGGCTCGAACCCGCTTCTTTTTATTCTTTAAAATATTTCAGTGTTAACGGATCATGTGTTTTGAACTGTTCGACTGTTCTGCCGTTTATTGTTTCGGTGTCGTTCGTAAATCTTCTGAGATACTGGAATACTGTACTGAAGATTTTCAATTTTTTGTTATGGGGTTGTAAAACCATGAAATTTGGAAACTTTTCTTCAACGTCACGAGAAATAAGTTACACAAGTTTGTTTACAAAATAATGTTCTAGTGTCGCGAAGATTATAGGCAAAAGACTTGTTTGTTTAAGACAAAATTGAAATTGATAGGGTAAATCAAACTTCGGCTTTAGTTTTCGTCAACAGTTACCATATACCGAATATTTTTTTTTTCCAATCAACTGTAGTCAATCGCACTACAGGCGTTCTGTACCCCTCATGGTGTTTGGGCATTATGCGAGGGGCACGTCCAGTATCCCGGGATCGACATTTTCGAGATTCCGCGCCGGGAATCGAACCCGGGACCGCCGAGCCTCAGTCGGTCGCAATACCGACTGAGCTACGACGAGTCGTACTGTTGTGTGTTTGATTATAATGATGATGAAATATAATTGAAAGATTCAGGTATACAGAGTATATGACTTGACAAATGAAAATGCTTCAGGGACACCAGATTATCGTTTCGAACTTGTTGATCGATAATTGTTTCGAAATATATTTCCAGCACACCTCAATCAGGCTTATTACGAGCGCATCAATAAATATTTGCAGTGATATACTTGTAATTGTTATTCCGTCGTTAACTGTTTGTGGAGATAGGGCTATTCTAGATGATGAAAAATGTCTCGTACGGTTGGTTTCGTCGGATCTGTTCATAGGTGTATGGTGCCCCAGATGGCGTGGAACTAATTCCTGCTACTCGATTGCAATCAACCAGACAGAGAATTGTATTTTGCGAATGACAGAAGGCCGGGGGTGCGCCGCGCCGTCGTTTTATTTGATCAATTTTTAAACGGCCTGTTCATCGATCAGTGAATCCGTCTAAAGTTACGCAATTTTTCGTCGTCGTCGCTCTCCGGGGCTTGCCAGATTTTCAGACGCTCTCTCTTGCTGGTCCGGCTACTTCGTGATCCCCGATTAAATTACGGCCAAATAATTATTTTTAATCACTTTTGGCCGGATCGCAAAGAAGGGTTCTAACGACTGGCGCAGAAACCCATTATTATTAAATTGTCGTTTTTGACGTCTGTTGTGACCATGCCATGCTGTCTATTCAATATGGCCCTGCCTATGTTGCAAATGAAGCATGCTTGGTTGAGCACATCTTCGAAAATGAACCTGTCCCTGCGTGACGACCAACCGCCAATGATTGGCAATATTTATTGAGGTGGATTGAAGCCTTGAAGTGGTAGTATTAATTTTCGAAGAGCTGGCTCTGACCTTCTTGGAAGTTAGTTGACTGCATATGAAAATGCTCCCGAAGCATCCTTATACTGTATGCGCCTCTGTCGTTTTTTCACACTTGTCTTGGGCCCAGCGTGCCTGATGTTGGGTGAATTGGCTTCGGATAAATAGAGAACAGCTTTAAAATGCAAACGCAACCCCTCTAAAATCAATTTGAACACACAGTAGTAGGTAATCGGGAACAATATTTGCGAACGTACAGTATGATGTTATTATAATCAGCTGAATTAAAAGTGATGAATAAATCGCGAATTCTATCATTTTGTATTTATCAACATCATAATCCAACATCATAGTTAATAATTTAAAATTCGAAATTTGTATCCTCTTGAGAACCTGTACGAAAACGGATCCTTTTTCCATTATGTAACGTCCCGTTGTCGTACAGGCACGGGTCATGATTTTACTTCTATTCCGAAAGAAGGTGTGTGAAGGAATTTCTCTCGCCCGAATAATTCCGAAGGTGTCGGCCGGGCCGGAATCGAAACCACGATCACGGGCCACGAGGAAAACACGCTATCCTCTCATCCACTCGACACCTCTTTGTTGAAGAACACTGTCAGTTCGTAGATGATGAATCGCAATGCCAATTTCCTTTCAGAAATTTTGATGTCCTCCGAGATAGCGTCGTGTTCAATTGTATAATACTTTTCAATTGTACCTACATTTTACAGTAAACGTTGTTTCAGTCATATAATGATTAGCTGAACGCCACCGCCACCGCCACTCTAAATTCTTACATTCTATACAGTATATGACTGTATGCTTGACAAAGAGTTCTATCGTCATCTTTTGTGACTGCGTTCGGTTAGGGCGGGGAAAAGAGGAAAAGGACGGAAGACGTGCGCGGAGGATGAAGCCTATCCCATGTACATATTATACTTCTGAGTGTGTCCTCCTGAGATCCCTTCAACTTGAAAAGCGAGACTGGGCATGCAGTGCGACCCCGCGCGCACAGCTGGTTAGACGGCAAGACCGTCATCCAATCTCCGGACTTCTATGAATCGCCAATTTTGAGTTCAAGCTCTCGTGAAAACAATATTTTTCTTTGCACGAAACTGCCATCGAAATTCGGAGTCGTTCCCATAAGACGTAGGGTTCCTGAAGATTACAGCTCAACGACAAAAGACCAACTTCATGGTGTGAATTGTATGCAAAAGGTGGTTCTGGTTCAACACAATAGTTTTCTAAAAATTAACTTTTTAAGTTCCGTGTTCGATGTTGACCCCCTTTAGGAGGTCGGTCTCAGGAGGTTAAACCCTACCTCCACCCCCATCCTAGCCTCGTGATGATGATGATAATGGCGGCGGTGGCGTGCTTACGGCGTTGACTCAACCAACCGTCGCACGCATAAAAATGCCCACAGCCGTTTCACGCATTGCCCAACCGATTCATACGTATGCACAGTACATGTACGCGGTCTTGCCCCACCTGTTCATACATTGGGTTATAGACGCGAGAGCTAGATAGTGACTGTTGGTTGGAAATGTGCAGATAGATTATCATCCAAAGACCTCGCGTTCTTTTCTAAGCGGAGTGGGCGGAGAGAAGCGCTCACTTTTTCCTCCTTTTTGGGTGGGTTTCTCGGTGCACCGACACAGCAAATCTGAAACTTCCCTGCGTAGCACACATGTATTGTGTGATTGCCCCTTTTTGTGAGTGCGCCTCGAGACTCAGATGAGACGTGGTGATTTTATTTTTTGTTGTATTTTTTTTTTATTTGGTTGACGTTACAGCCACAACACATTCTTTTGCATTCGTGCATGTCCAATAAATGGGGCAGTCTTATAATGGGCTTGAATTGCAGTTGGTTTATGACGGACTGTTGTTCGGCGGTCCCGGGTTCGATTCCTGGCGCGGGCTTTGGCCCGGGGTACTGGTGAAAACGTGCCCTTCACATAGGGCCTAAGCTCTGAGAGGGGTACAGAATCTTCCTGTTGTGACCCGTCACTTCAGTGAATTAAAAAAAAAAAAAAAAATCAACTATCCTAGTACCCCCTCAATGAGAAATGTTAAAACTGTTAGGCACCTGGCTCGGGGACCACCGAGTTGGTTTCGAAGAATCGGAATCTGATCCGAATCGGGCTCTGATATCCAATTCTGCCGCACATGACCGACTTTTAAAGGTATGAAAAGGACACTGTAGTTAGTGCATTCGAATTTTTTTCTACTGACTCGTCATTTTTGGTAATGTTACTCATGTTAAGCAATTCACAAGACAACGTGGAGCTAGCCTGTTCTTGAAGCGGGTGATCTCAGGTGGATAAACAGCATCGCGAGACCGAGATAGACAGACACTGCTAATCATAAAATCGTTATGAATGTTACATCACCTGTTTTGTTTTTTGTTTCGGTGTCATCGGTATTATTATCGGGACTCATTTTGCACGCCATGTCTGCTATGGGGGCTGACGGCAGGGATTTAAGGGGGGAGGTGGTGGTGCTGTCATCTCCAGGAACTTGTCATCGATATACATGTAAGTCGAATATAAGCCGATCATAATTATTTAAGACCTCTCAATAGCAACTCAATTTCCCTGTTGCAAACGCGTCACTATCTAGCGCTATTCCTGACAGGACGATTAAGTCAAGACACCTCTATGGTCTAAGTGAATGATTATGGGGCAAATCATTTGTCAATTGCCATGTGGAATTTGTCGCTCACAAAAAGGAGGAAGAAAATTGTAAGCATTGAGATCACTGAGAGAGACTGGCGTCATTTTTGGGCGCATTTCCGTTTTGTGTTTTGAAGTTGAGGTGTTAGATGGCGTTGCCGGTTCAATGCAACTGGTGGTGAGACTGGTGAGTGACGTTTAAGTCTTATGGTTTAAAAATTATTCATGTCCGATCGGTAGTAATGATATCGTGGTAGCTGCGCTTCTAGAGCTTGTAGCTCTTTGGTCGCTCAATTTGTCGCAAAGAGCTGACTGTATCTCGCTCACAGACTAGGCCTGCAGATGGTGGCACTGTCACCGAACAAACATGGGATCACTCAGGTGATGTGCCAATGTAGTGCATGAAGCCCACACACTGCCTGCATATATTTAGGGCACGGTGCACGTTTCTATTATCATTTTAGACGCCGCGTTGGCTGCGGCTGGAAACTGAAATGGGGATATGATGAGTGTCTGTGTGCGTTAGCGCGAAAACTCGATGACTGTGTCTGTCGCGGTCTGTTTTCATCCGCTAATTTCAGTCGCACGTAATTAGGGTGAGCCGATGTCGCCGGAGTATAAAATTGATGACTGCGGTAATTTGACGATGCCCGCCGGTCGGAAATATTTGTTGTCGAAGCCTGTCGCCGTCGCTCAAATCCCATGCTCTGACATTTCTAGAAACTGTGCGATCCAGGCTGGATACAAATAGGTTGGTGAAATGATATCTAGATGAGACTGCGTGTGGTCACCCTGTTTGCAGGGTCACCGAGGAAGCAGCTTGCAATTTGCGGCCAGATAAAATAGTAATGCCACGGTGGGGGGACACCGTGTCAGTTTCCTGTAAATATGCTGGAGTTTCTCGAACTTTGAACGCTGTTCCCCTTTAAATAAGCATCGCCCCCCACACCGTATTGAGGTCGGCAACCTGAAAGCGTGTGGACAACACTGGATCCTTTATAAATGTTTGTTGAAGGAGGTTCACCGGTGATGATGTTCGCCTTAGCATCCTCCAAGGGGGCGATCTGGTAATTTTGCCTAACCTAGACTGCCTAAGAAAGGGATCTTTAGCGTCCCGATATCGTACATGCATGGGTCATTATTTTACTTCGATTCCGAAAGAATACTTGGGAAGGAATTCCTCTCGCCCGAAAATTTTTGAAAGTATCGGCCGGAATCGAAACCACAATCACAGGTCGCGAGTAAAGCACGTTAACCACTCGGAAACTCGACACCTCTCTGAATCCTCCTTTAAGAGGGCCTGGTTTTTGAATGGCGCGTCCAGATAATGTTCTGTACATCCGCGAATTAGGAATCTTAGTTACCCCGACCCAAAGCAGTGGTTTCCGCGCCCAACACATTACAACTCTTTGGTCTATCGTAGTCATGCGCATTCTAGTCAAAGAGATGTAAGGGACATTTTTCCTACGCTTCCACCTTTCATCGCCAGGAAGTTCTGAAATTATTGCGCATATATTGGCGCAGAGCATTATCCCTCTCGGAGGCCTATTGGTGGCATTCATTTCGTCATTGGGCAGTTGAGGCAGCCTGAGATTGTCGATTTCTTAATTTTTCATCGATTGTTGAAGAATCTGCTAGACGTTATCAATGAAGACTGGCAACCTAACGGTTTCTCTGCATTTCACGTCGCCCATTGACGGCACGTAAAAGCCCGTGCACTGCCTGAATACACGTCATATACGTCATGTATACAGTACATACAGTATACACACACATGGGGACTATGCAATCTCGCCGGCAACAATAGAAACGGAGTCAGCGGCGACAGTGTTGCAATCCGATCGGCCCTTCAGCACACACGAGCGCGAATGGCGCACTATAACAACGGCGATGATCGCCGTCATCAAGTTGTTGATGGTTTTTGGGAAGTCCTTGATTGCCGATTTCGTGCTGGAAAATGTGCTCTCTCGCGGCGGGACGAATCGATACGGTAAACAGAAAATCGCCTCGTTCTACACCGGGGCTATATCGATTCGGGCCATTGGCACCCACCCTTATATAGACTGGCCATAAAGCGTGAATGTACTACATGTCTTCTATGGTGAAACAAACTTGGCAGCAGTAGCGCAGCGACAGTCGTGTTTGTTGTTGCGAGTAATGGGCTTATTAGTTTGTTTTTGATTGACCGATTAAGCCTCTAGGGGAGCCTATGCTTCTAAATTTTAACAGCTGTTCGATTGACTTTATAACCCTGTGATGAGCAATTCGGAAGTTAGGTTCGTAGTCGAGAGAATAACCCACTCGTAGTTCTTACTTGTTTCGCCTATTTTTTTGTTTTTAATAAAGAGGGGGGAAATGAGGCAGACTAAAGTTGATTTAGTTTGTTTTTGCTTTTTGATGCAATGAAATATAGGATGCGATAGGAATGATTGTTTGCGAAGGCGGGAAAGACGTGAATTTTTTTTCTATTCTGTAAAGACTAAAATGGTGCCGTTGGAAGTGGTCGTGTGGAGGCGCTGGTTGTCTCACCGCCGCCAATCTGCGGATTGCTTCTGCATCCACGCTTCGTTACAAGAGCATTAGCTTTTGACGTCGAAAATGTTTTCCGCAGCGGCCGATTTTCGACCGACCGTGGGCAGGTGTGGCCGTTGCCATGGCAGCGAATTGCCAACGCACGCGCGTCCATTGAGATATATACTCGTACATGTATATACATATATGCGAATTATCTGCGAACGCTCTTTCTGCATGCATGGCAGAGACGCGCATGTCCACGGACTCATCATGCGGGCGTTGATACGACTGGGCGACTCGTGATTGGTTGGAACGGAGTGTGCCGTTTTTCTGTTCTTTTTTGTTTTATTTCTGATGATGATGCGATCCATTTAGACGTGCATGCATCGTGTTTCACACTTCTGATGTTTTTTTTTTCTTCTCTGCACTATTCTGGAATGTGTTGTCACCTGAAACTTGTTCTTTTATAGTCATTTTTTGTAATGAATTACGAAAATTGGGATGCGCTAATTTAACAGACAATGCATTTGAGAATCTGGATGATTGATTATTCCATTGTCGACACAGACTATCTGGGAAATTGGAGTTGATGTGATAATTAAATTGACAATCTTGCTTACAGTAGTTGTCTCATTTTGCTCATCTTCTGGAAGTCAAACTAGAAAAGATCCAGAAAAGATGAGAGAAATTATAGTCTCAAGTGAAAACATGTCAGCTTCACTGCATTTTCACCGTGTCCTATATAAAAATGATGGGTATATTATGTTAAATGTATTTGGTGTTAGAAACGATGTTATCTCGGTTTATGGTTATACAAAATTCTTTTGTTTTGCTGACACTGCCCGTTCGGCTATGAACAAAGTGGTATTTGATGGCGGTAATTTTCACCGCTCTACTGACTCTCTTGCATACATAATTTGCCGGCAGCTACTGGGCAGTGCCCAGCATCCCATCTAGCAGTTAGTGGGTTAGTGCGAAGTATTGCAGGGAAACGTTTCCACATTTCAGTTGTTTTGCCCTCTCCCTCTCTTTCTCTCGGCCGCGGCAAAAATTTCTAAACATGTCACACCCACTTATTCTCTCTTATATTGCACCACCACCTCATCGTCGGTCGGCGTCCGCCATTTTTTCTCTATCTCTCGTCCGCTCTTTCTCTCTTGTTCTCATCTGTTTGGTTGTCGCCCCCGTTTTGTGACCTTAATTTCGTGACGACGAAAAAGCACAGCAACCGCCCGAATCTGATCGCTTTTTCTCTCTCTCGACATTTTCGTTTTCCTAATCGCTCAAGCGTTTTTGCATCGCTGCTCAGGTGGGTCGCCTTCATAGGTGCGTTAAACTTGGCCAATTTCTTGTGCTCTTCCCCGACCCCCTTAAATGTGCAACGATTTTCACATTTACGTCGCCCGCTCATACTTGTAGTTACAAAAAGAACATTTTTAATTTAAGAAAAACTTCGAAATTCAGTGAAGAAAAATGCAAAAGCATGGATTTTTATCAAAACAAAATACAGGAACGAAATGTTTGAAACAAAGAGTTGTTGTAGTCCAACAGCCTGAGCTACGCTGCAACAATAGGTGGCGCACCTTTCATCATATGTCAGGTATATAACGCGATATTGTCACACAGTCGGCCACATCCTTATTCACCGCAAAATGATACAGGGGAACGCCCGATGGATCATAGATATTCTTTAATAACGAGAATCATCAATAGCACTATCAATAGTTCTCCGAAAATCTATTTATTAGATTCTAGAACTGCAGGGAACCAAACACCACCAGATTGGGGTTCAAATATCTGTCCAACACATGATTGAGTCGAAATGGTTTCTCGTGAAGGAAGGAGGGGATGAAATGCGGAGGGGCTGGGGACATCTTCAACTGGTCGGGTGCGTTCCGCCACACACAGTCTTGGGCGTGTGCCGAAAAAATCTTCGGAGAAAAAAGGTGGTCGACTCAGCGTGATATCCTAGGAAGGGAACCTCCATGCCGCAGAACAACAGAATGGGCATGTTGTGGGCGCGCGCAAATCTGACCAAAAGAGGAGGCTACCCGTGGAGTGGTGTTGTTGGCGGATATGCTAATTGGCGTTCCAAATTTGCTCTCCCGGTCGGTCATAAAGTCCGCTATAGCCAAGCGAAGGATGATTTTTTTGGTCCTCTCTCTCGCTTTATAATACGTGCGCACACGCCATATATATATACCAGCTTGTGCTCGCTCGCGTTTTTGGGTGGGGCCACCGTTTCTCTCATTTCGCGCTCGCTCGCGCTAAACCCAATTTTTTTTCTTTCTGTTCTCCGCCGTGGTGGCTGGCTTGGATCTATTTTTTTTTTTTTTTTAGTGCCACGCATTCTGTCTGGTTAATTCGGGAGAGAGCGAGAGGGAGCAAAAAAGGCGCCGCTATTTGGGCGCGCGCCGTTATGTGTGTTGCGTGCGGGCGGATCTGCAGATTTTTCTGCCGCCGCCGTCACTCGATCGCGATCAAGAGTCGGACGGATTGCCGTTGAGATTGCAATGGGGACGTCGCTGCGCCAGCGCCACGGCGCGGATGCAATCCGAATGACGTCTCGTTTATAAGCGTGTCTTTTTTTTAATAATTCTGTCTACTTCAACCCCGTCTAGCTCAACCCCGCCGCCG
Source organism: Mycogona germanica (assembly GCA_034698785.1). NCBI lineage: Eukaryota > Metazoa > Arthropoda > Diplopoda > Chordeumatida > Chordeumatidae > Mycogona > Mycogona germanica. The sequence goes on along the minus strand of JAQGBY010000649.1, from coordinate 3,829 downwards.
CTGTTTGTTGTTGGTTGCTTTAGAGACAGAGTTGTGGTCAGACGGCCTCAGGTTCGATTCCTTGCGTGACTAAAGTGTGCCCCTCTAATGGAGCTTTAGCGTTTGTATGGCGATTGTATGGGGTACAAAATATCTTGCAGTTGAAAATAAAATATTTTATATTTTTTTTCTCAATGGTGGCGTTATTTTAATATGGAATTACAATGACGATATTATTGAATTTATTTTTTTAACGACGTCATAATGTACCACCATCAGCAAGTTACACTGTTACTGTTAACTTGCACTAACAAAATCGCATTGGATAAGACATTGCTTAAGAGGTCTTTAAAGGGAGTCTAGATAGGAAATATATAGTAGACGACGTCATTTCATTGGCCTTTTGTATGCAAATATGTTTTTGTCGTGAATCGGACATTGAAGTAATCTCTCAATTTTGTTCCACGAAGTTCTCCATGGTTCTCAAGTGCGCGTCTTCCGGACTTCTTAAATTATGTGTTGTGATATGCTGCGTCTCATTTAAATTGTAGTTTCTATCGAGGACTCCTTTACGAATTGTTCCTAGGTGGCGCTGTGGTGCGGCGAAGCCGTGATACATTGGCGCAGGTTTTGTTACTTGTGTTACATATGTTCATTTCGAATTTTTATTTTATCAGTTTTGTTATGTACATTTCATGAGAAGTAGAATCCGGTCCCTGGCCTCAAACACCTGAACCTTCTTTCATGGCAGCGGGGCAGTTGGCCTATAATGCGCCATTTCTCTTATTGGGCGTTTCTAAGACAGATATCTGCGTGCCTGCGCATGCGCACCGTGTGAGATTCGGAGCACACGTGATCGTATCCCAATTTTTCTGCATACTATTTTCCGTCAGTTGGAGATCTCGCCCCAACCGTCGCCGCCAACACCACTGCAGGCCGGTTGTCATGACGACGCTGGTCAAAACATTCCGACGTTGCGCGCGCGAGATCGACCAATCCTGGTGGAGCTGCTAAAAATGAGAAAATTGAAAGACCAGGTTTTGCCTGATCAGATTGACCGATGCGTCGGTGATTCGTCGATCCGATCGATTCCTTTCTTTGGTTGATCTAAGATTTGATTTGGAGTGAAATTAGATTTAATTTGGCAAATAATTTAATTTGGCTTAATCTTTCGATTTGACCCCTACTCCGGTTGCGAAAACCATTCTAATTTTATAATGATAAAGCTATTCTTTAATGTCTACTAAACACAAGAAGTAGCCAAAGGCAATAAAATCTGAATCGATAGTAATAACCATCTTGTGTTTAATACTTCTTGTGTTTCAATTCATTCATTTGTTCGACTTATGCAATATAGCAAAATTAGGCCTACATGCTTGACTTAACTAACAAATGATTTGCATAGCTAAATCACGTCGAGAACATTCTTTTCCTGGTTCAATCAATGCAGGGCTCTTGCATACAGCAGATTCATCATGTGTGGTATTTAAATCCGGAAACCCAGTTGTGAAAATACAATCCTTACATAATACCGGGGTTGGAGTGCCCTTACCGTCCAAATTGTCGGCCATTTTGAGAACATTGCAAACAGCGAGAAAGAGCTCGAGGCTGAGGAAAACCGCAAATAGATCGACTTCTCTACCGTCTGAACCCCTGCAAAATTCGCAGCAAGAAGAAATAGACTACTTCGGACTAAACTTCATGCAGCGGGAAGGTGAGCCGTCTCTAATTCAACTAATCGATAAAAACTTTGTGGCTCCCGCATCACACCTATCACACAGCTCCAAACCGCCTGATCGCAGTAGATCGGGCGCGAAGTTTGCCACTGGCTCGGACCAGTCAGTTAACCAGGACATAGGGGCCTTAGATGCCCTAGTACCGCTAGAGTCGACGGGTGTTGTTTCGCCTAGTGAAGTGACTTCGGGAGACTCATCACCAGTGATAACGGGTGGTGGTTTTGTGGATAGATCCACGTTCGAAAGACTCTTCCACGATTCAGTCGGAGAAAACACATTTGAGGGTTTCTCTCCGTTAACGCGCTTCCTGTCGTGCTCGAGCGATACGATCTCACCAGTCTTATCCGGGGACGAAATACCGAGTGCACCGTCATCCGGTCGAGACGTTTCCCCGTCGGAGGGATCAGCAGTTTTGTCGTCTGGTGTACGAGTTGACGTTTCCGACAATCAGTGTTTTGAGTGCTCCTCTTCAAACTTGTACCGAACGGGTGAGGCTCTCTCGCTGGGATCTGGGGAGAACTCGGCTGACATGGCCTCCTCAGCTTCCGTCCCTACCTCATCCCTCCGCTCCAAGGGAGGATCCTCTACCGAAAGCCTCTTAAAGGAATTATTGGATGGCCAGTCCCTTCTAAGGAAAGACATCACAGCGAATGCCAAAGACATAAATGGCAAAATTGAAACCCTTACTGCCCAAGTTTCAGCATACCAGGTCGAACTACAGGAGGTCAAGACGCAAGCGGTGCAGCGGGACGGTGAGATATCTGCTTTGCGGGACCAGATCACCGACCTACGCACAGAGGTAAATGACCTGAGGGACTCTGTCAAAAGTTTGCAAGAGGACGCGTACCAATCCACGCAACAATCCCATCGTTCAGAGCTTCGCTCTAGGAACAAAAATATTGAACTATCTGGAGTCTCCCTGCAACAGTCAGAGGACCTATATGGTATTGTAGCTGGAATTCTTGCCATCCTGGACATCAAATTGGAAGAGGGTTCAATTAAGACAATTTATAGGCTCAGAAAATTCTCTGATGCACCTCCCATCATCCTAGTCAGGTTCAGAGACCTACATCTTCGGCGCCTAGCTCTCAAGCATAAAGGTTCTCTGCGTGGCTTGACTGGTGACAAGATCTTGCCTACCTTGGAACCTCATCCGATATACCTAAACGAAAATCTTTCGGCCTACTCCCGTCGTATATACTATAAAGCTAGGCAAATACGCAAATTCTTCAAATACGAACACGCATTTCCTGAAAACGGTTACATCTACTTGCGTCGCCAGAAAGGGGCCCAGCGGATCCTTCTGGAATCTCCAGAAGACGCAGACGCCTTTTTCAGGAATGAGAAGGCGCGAATCGAGTACCAGAAGTCCTCGAGCCAAGACAGAAATCCAGTGAGTCAGCCTGACAGATCATCTCGAGAGGACCAAATCGGATCCCCTCAAAATTCTGCCTAGGACTGCATCTCTTGAACTTTGCCAGTTGTTTGCCAGTTGCATCTCTTGAACTTTGCCAGTTGTTGGTCTCAATATCAAAACAATGCTAATACAAAACAAAATAATTAATAATATCCTAGAAGCGTATAATTCTGTCCCAGCTCAAATTTCTTTTCAGTCATTTTTTCTCAACGTGCGCAGCTCGCCCTCAAACTTCGACGAGCTACTTGTGGTTCTGGATCCCATCCTGAGTGGCCTTGATCTTGTGGTACTCGTCGAAACATGGCTAAATCCTCTGCAGACCGGAATGTACAACATCGAGGATTTTTCATCAATGCATGTCTCCAGGAAGTGTGGACGTGGTGGCGGTATTTCGGTTTATTCTAACAATATAAAGATACGGAGCATAGTACAAATTGCTCCAGTTGTCAGTCCAACCTCCTTCGAATGTTTATGTGGAGAAATGGAACTCTTCGAGGGAGAAAATATTACGTTGATTGTTTTGTACCGGCCTCCTTCCTCTCCTTTCAGAATTTTCCTAGATGAATATAAAGTTTTTGTTGGACCAGTTCATTGGTGGGAGGAAGTTAATAATGGGAGACATGAATGCGAACCTTATTTCACCGCAAGACGGAAATCTGTCACCAGACATACTCGAATACATGGCATTAAACTCCCA